>BQNB010009940.1:0-85389 GCA_026074375.1 Tanacetum coccineum
TACTAGAATCAAATGCCGGTTCAACTATTAGAGTTGGGGTTACAGTGAATCCAGATGACCAAACCTATTTTGATAGATTTTATGTTTGCTTTAATGGACTGAAAGAGGGATGGAAGAAAGGGTGTAGAAGGGTTATTGCTTTTGATGGATGTTTCCTTAAAAAACCTAATGTTGGTGAAATACTGACGGCAATTGGAAGGGACGGAAACAACCACATCTTCCCCGTAGCATGGGTTGTGGTCAATGTAGAGAATAAGGATAACTGGTCATGGTTCTTGGAATTGCTAGGAGAAGATCTTGAGTTGCCTACTGGAAATGGGTTAACACTTATGTCAGACCAACACAAGGTAATGCTTATCTTTCATGTAATTGTTTAACAGTTTAATAGGTTTAATTGTTTTATAAATGTCAAGGATCTAATGCTCATATTTCATGTAAATTGTAGGGATTGATAGAAGCTGTTAAGGATGTAATGCCCCATGCTGAACATAGACAATGTGCAAGGCACATCTATGAGGGTTTTAGAAAACACTATAGTGGGGTGGAATTTAGAAATCTCTTCTGGGCTGCTTCTAAAGCAACTTATCCAGGACTGTTCAACAAGATAATGGACAAGATCAAGAGGGCTAATCCAAATGCTTATCAATATCTGCTAAATAAAGATCCGAAGACTTGGTCTAGAGCCTATTTTCATATTGGTACCAATTGTGAAGCTGTGGAGAATGGATTTAGCGAGTGTTTTAATGTTGTTCTTGTAAGAGTTAGAAACAAGCCACTGATTACAATGCTTGAAGCAATGAGGGTTATTGTCATGGAGAGAATGAATACAATGAGGAGAATGCTGGATAAATGGACAGATGACATTTGTCCTAACATACAGAAAAGGTTGGAACTCATCAAAGATCAACAAAGGTATGACTTAATACATTTATATGAAGTTTATAATTTCAGTTTTTGTGCTTAAACTAATTACAAATTCAATTTTTAAGGTTTTGGCATGTAATACCAGCTGGAGGAAATCTGTTTGAAGTGAGAAATGGATCACAGGCTTATAGCATTGATGAACAACATAGGACTTGTAGCTGCAGGATGTGGCAGCTATCAGGTTTGCCTTGTAGTCATGCAATTGCAGTTATTTTCAAATTAAATAGAAGGGCAGAAGAGTATGTTCCTGATTGTTTTAGGAAAAGAATGTTTCATGATGCATACCATCAGTACTTAACACCTGTTGGTGGAATGAACTTTTGGCCAGACTGTAGTGAAATGTCTAAGGTATTGCCTCCTAAACCCAAAAAGATGCCTGGAAGGCCAAGGAAAAAAAGAATAAGAGCTTCTCATGAAACTAAATACCCAAATAAGATTTCTAGGTCTGGGGTTCAAATGACTTGTTCTAATTGTTTTCAAAAGGGTCATAACAAGTCTGGTTGCAAGAACCAAACTGTGTTGCTACCACCAAAACCCCCTGCTAAAAAAGGTAGACCAAGGAAAAACCCAATACCTTCTGAATCTGTTGATGATCAAACTGAACCCTTAGTTCCACCATCTGTTCCAATACCTCCAGTTGAGGAACACTTAGGTTCTAGTCAATATGAGTTGGGTGGTTCTAGTTCAACTGTCAATGCTTCTAAAACTAAGAAAAGGGTAACTTTTAAGGAAAATGTTGCTAATAGGGGCTTGAGTATCAGTGGAAGAGGTAGGGGAAGAGGTAGGGGAAGAGGTAGGGGAAGAGGTCCTAGATTAGGAAGGTTGGGAGCATGGTTTGGTATTCATGGAAATGAGTCTGATTCTATTGAAAATACACAAGAGGAGACTATGCATGATTCTAAAATTCAAGAAAGTCAGACAGTGCAAACTGCACCTACTCAAAGCTCACAAACAGCAGCAAGTGATGGAATTGCAGTTGATAACCAAGTTGTGCCTGTCAATGAACCAGTACCAAGAGAACCAGTACCAAGAGCAAGGAGGAACTTTGTCATTCCAAGGCAAAGAGGAAGGAGTGAAAGAATCCTTAAAAAAGGCTTGCAAAGGATCACCCAGGCACTGGCAGCTCAAAGACAAATCCTCACAGTTTGGATTGAACACAAACTGAATTCCACTTCTTTTGTATCACTATGTTGTGGAATTAGACAATATGATGTGTAACTTAAACTTAATTTATGTGCACTTCTTTTCTATCTATATGTTGTGCACTTAAACTTAACCTTTGGTTATTATGTCCTGTAACTATAAACATGCAATGCTCATGTTTTGTATCTGGATGGGCATTAACAAGTAATGACATGAATGTCTAATTGCTTTCATATTATGTTAATTACCTAGTGTGAAGTGTATTTGTTATCATATTTACATGTTTTAATAACAAGTATAACTAAAAAAAACCATTGCATTCAACATAACAAACTAAAATATTGTCATATTACATGATTCCTAACACTGATTAAGCAAACAACCTACTTGCAACAACAAATGCTACCAAAATGACTAAGACAACCACAACTTTGTCATACATTTGGAGTTTTGACTTGATCAAAGTTAAATCATCCTTCATTTCACCCATTTCCATACACCCTTCATCACCGTTGTTGGATTTCTTCTTGTTCTTGTACATGTTCTTTCCCATGTTATTCTTCAACATTTTGTTTTCTTCATGGAGATTGAAAAACAACTTTTTGTAATAATCACTTGGTAGTTCATCATCGAAAAAACCAAAAAAGTGACAATTTTCATCCTCATCCTGTGATAAATAACATCAAGGTTTGAAAAAAAGATTAAAACTAACATACGAAATAATTACTTACATAGATCGGACATCCCGTGAATCTTCTTCCGGGGTTTGTAATGGTCCATGCCACTTGCATTTCGATAGGCAAAGGACAATCACAATGAGTTCTAGCAAGTATCTCCTCCTTGGTGTAACGTTTGAACCTGGATCTTGAAGATGAAGATGATGAAGACCTCATGGATCTAGGGTTTTGTGTGGTTGGGATTGGGAATAAAATGGCAGAGAGATGATAAGTGGGGGGTATAATATATAAGAAAAGAAATTAAATTAAAAAAGGTTAATAAAAGGGGTAAATAAAAAGAAAAGTATTAAAAAACGTTTTTTTCAGCATTAATCGGTGCCACGTCAGACATAAGGTTGCATCCGGTGACACGCTACATACAATGGCAAGAATTCAAAAGTTCAGCGACACAATGACAAAAAAAATAGTAGCCTACATACAATGACAAAAAGTGTCAAGTTTACTACATTTTTAGATAATTAACCCATTCATAATTAATGAAGAATGACATACCCATCCCAGGACCTGAAGATTTCATGATAGCAGATACCAATCGCTCTGCAACCTAGAAACAACAAACATGTTAAGAACCTGAACCTGTCAATCCGTAATGACCTATTAGTCATAACAAGGAACGTCAAGATACCATGAGAGGAGTTATCTCTCGTGATGTATATGCTCTTGAATAGTCTATTATCGTCCAACGCTGAAAAGTGTTAGCTAAAGTTGAATCTGTAGTTTTCGTTTATGAAGTCTGTAAGCATTGGCTTGTTCCGCCGGTGATAAACCAGAGTTCAGGTATTTCAATTCTTCGCCTTGTTTAGACTCGTGTCCAGTAATATATGTTTGACTTCTATGATTCAACAATGTGTTTCTTTTCTTTGAATTTTCTTTTTTGAAGAGATAATTTTAATAAGCTGACTATAGATTGTAGTTGATGGTATGAAGCTGACCTTCATAAGGGTGCAAAGGAACATATAGAGGCGGTTCTTCCAGAACTGCATATGAAACAAGCTGTAGAAAAGAGCGCAATGCAACTTTAAATTAACCCACTACATTGGAGTTAAAAATAAGTTATCTTATATCATTAACACCCCTGAAACTCTCATTAAGGGTGTCTTTTCTTGTTTAATAATAGTCACAGTAACCATTTAAAAAGTTGGAACATTGTACTAGCTGAAATTTTCTTTTGAAGACTGATTTCTAGAACTTAAGCTCTGTCTAGCTTATATGATGTTAAACATAATGATTTTATACTTATTGTTTTATAATGGGTTAGCATAGGTACCCAATCGGCCTGTTGTGTCGCTGTGTCGCTATAAACTTACCCAACTACAGTTGGGCACTATATTGGCATATTCATATTTCTTTTCTGTTCATTACAGGGCTAGAATAACCAAAAACGCGGCCTTATTTACTGTCATGATGGCACAGTCTAATGATGACCACACGCATGTGTACAATTTACATATCAGAATATATATTTGTAATGATGGAATGATGGTTTACACTGCAACATCTGCATAGGACGGGAATACCTTTTCTACATGTACAGCATCTCCAACGTTAATAACTTTATCCGACCCATTATCAGTATTCTCCCACACCAGCATCTGCCCAAGGTAAACCTACAAAAACATGCAAGTCATACATTTGTATGTGCGTGTTTCGAGATATTCTTAAGCTAAATTTATAGCATTTCCAATTTTGGGCACTCACCCGTCCCTTGTATTGCGTAGTTGAGGTGTTTACTTCTAAAGCTTTGGCCGATCGGAACTTCATCATGGTTTCAGTTGGCTCACTTCCTTGTTTCGCATCCTCTTGATTGATTGTGGGTACCTGAGAAATGAAGGATTACGAATGTAATTAGCACAGAATTTTAAGAACAAAATGTCATCATGTAGATATAGCAAAATGGTAAAGTGAGTAATGGATCAAAATGGGTAGTTTTTAGCTGATTCGGATTGGGTTTGACCCAAAACACTTTTTGTCCATTAATAGTCTAACATTACCCTCTATAAATCGATGCAGGCGATATTATGTTCTAACAGCACTTTGAGCGCTTATTTCCTTTTATGTAATTTTACCCGTTTGATAGTTGGAGCACAATACCTTACAACGGGGGCATAGCATAACGCCTTGAAAATTCATCTCATTAATTTTGATCTGTTTCCAAAGGTCTTCAGCAAATGGTTCACAACCATCCAAAAAGATGCTGCACAAGTTCAATAAGTTCCATAGTAAGAAATTTGTTACTAGATCAGCTTAAAGTATTGACAATAAATCAGCATATAGAAAGACATACTTGGGTGTAAATTGGGTTATGCTAACTGGTTCCTTTAGCTGTCATTCACCGCATCCAAAGAAGCCTGCAGCACTCGAGGGGTTCATTTTTCAAACAGTTTACTCAAAGAAATATAAGCTCGACAATAGCATTAATAGTAACGAGGATTTTATAACAAAACTAAACCTGGGAAATTTCACATTATATCCAGTAGCATACTGAGAGTCAACGGGTCTAGTCTCCGACTCTATATACAAAAAAGCAGACCAAAGTAATCCCCATGTACTGTATGCTTATATTCTATAATTGTATATCGAGAAAATACTAGCATACTGTAGAAATGAGTTTGATTTATGTACATTCAGTTTTTGAGTGAACAATAGCATCTTAGCGCCACAAAAGTAGGAAAAAGCAGTTTATCAGCTTTTACAAGATGAAACCGCTGGGTTCAACTATTTAACGGTCCCAAAGAATTTTCAAAATATGTTGTCACGCAATTATAAACAAACTGATAGTATAGATCAAATCATATTCCTTTACTACATATTCATTGAATGAAGGAAGCATTACATACATCATGCAAAGATCTCGAGGGGTTGACTTTATTTAGTCAAAGGGAAACCATTAAGTCTCCATGTTTGGTACATGGTCAGCTGATTCTTTTGGTTCCTCAGCGGCTACTTCTTTCTCTGAATTTTTTACCTAACCTATTGTGCATCACTCTTTAACCACACGGATAGAAAAACTAGGGATGAGCTGAGTATACACATGCATAGAAAAACCAAGTCCCGGCCATTTCCGGTTAGACTCGGCCAAGAACCCATGAGACCCAGCTATATCCGGTGAAGTCTCGGCTATATCAAGTTAGACCCGGCCAAGACCCGGCTATATCTTATTAGACCCGGCCAAGACCCGGTTAAGACCTGGTTAGACAGGCCAAGACCCAGCTATATCCGGTTAAACCCGGGCAAAACCCGGTTAGACCCAGCCATTTCGGTTAGACCCGGCTATATCCGGTTAAACCCGGCCAAGACCCGGCCATTTCCGATTACACCCGGCTATATCCGGTTAAGACCTGGTTAGACCTGGACAAGACTCGGTGAGACCCGGCTATAACCGGTTAAATACTGTGAAGACCCAGCAGCAGTGGGCTCATTAATGAGTCTCCATGTTTCATATTCACCTTGCTTGAGAAGTGGCAGTTTTGCAAGAGAATTATTTTAGGTATTTTCTAGATCCATGGTTTTTGATATAGGGAATGAACAGAGAGATGGATCTGGTTTATTTCTTCTAAATCAAGGTTTCAGAACACCCGCTCTGATACCACTTGTTGGTTCCAATTGAATGGATCTTTTATTAGCTTAGATAAATCTAAACAACTAGATTAGAAACCTTGTGGTGTATATATAAAGACTATGCGGAATTAATCTTTATATACTCAGAAGAAACAATCAAACAATGAACACAGAACTTTCACAAAGCTTTCAATATATTGAACAAACCACAAAACAACTATATGTTTTGCCTTACAATAAAAGACTAACTATTATATGAATTGGATGACTATGAAAGTATATTAAAAAAGAGATCTATCTAACTATGTCGTAATGTTCCTTTTATACACTAAGGAAAACCCTAATAGGCTTACAAAACGCGTTAAGAGATTATGCAGAAATTATGCATATCTATTCCTAATTTATCTCATACATATCTCATAAGCAGCACTAATATACTAATTAACAGTACTAACTATATACTAACAGTACTAACATTGTACTAACAATACTAACTATAACTACTAGCAGTATTAAGTCCTTCAGCAGCATTATCTTGTAGAAGCTCTTTAATTCCCAACACTTCCTACTCACACCCCTATCGTAACCCCTGAAATACTCAAGCCTACCATGGTGCATAAGGTCTCGATGATTTCTATCTATGGAAAGTAAGCTTAAAATGCTAATACTTCATTCATTTGAGGAAAGTAAGCTTGAGTACGAAGATGAAGATGAGGTCGAGATAAAGATGATAGGAACCGGAATGGATAATGAATCATTGAAGCATAATCATTATAAGAATGACATAAGCTCAATTATTTGTCATAATGTTATGTGTATCATTAATGATCCCACTGCTGCTTCCAGTGCTTATGGTCTTGACAAGAAGGCTACCGGCGTTGGTGAGAAGAATGTGCTCATCTTTGATCTTGGTGGTTGTACCTTTGATGTTGCCTTTGACCTTTAAGGGGTGGTACCTTCGAAAAGCTCTAGTAATTTTAATAAGCTAGACATCCATATGATTAGATGGAATAAGCTCATTGTAACTCAACAATTCCAAAAGGTTTACATTTTAGCTTTCTCTAAATTGTGTGAAAACACAAGTTCAAAATAAAAAAGAGTGATATTGGAAACATGGGGAACCAGAACATCATCTCCGCTGAAAGGCCATACATACTTAACAGATCCGTTTTGACATGTCACCTGACACATCCGTTCAAAAGGTTTACTTCGATCAAGATACCATAAAACAACACAAAACGTGGACATTATGGCCACACGTACTCTCACCACCACCACAACCACTCTCAAATCCGTATACTCCACGCCTACCTCAAAGTGTTCAAATTATCAATGATGACCAATATTGCACTGTCTAACACTTTGCATCAAATGTCGAACAAGAATCATGATTTCGCAAATATAATTATTTGTTGTTATACACTGTCGCTTTACGCGGGTATTCGTCTTCTAATAACCATGTTTAAGAAGTGTTTTATTTTAATCACTTAAATATAATCTTTTTACAACAATAAAACACCATTTCAACTTTAAATGATTATTTTATCGAAAGAAAGTTAAAAATTACTAAATAAAATCGTCATTTTCACCAGTTTTAAAAGTGATTATGTATACAAAGACCGTCTAACTGTTAAACATTTTACTTTTATGCCACTCATTTATTTAAATCACTTTCCACTAAATAAAGTTGTACTTAAATAATAGCTAAAACTTATATTATAGATTTCAATAGTTATTTTTGTTGTTTGAATATGTTAATTTTAACTTTATTCTTTTTGTTTTAAAAACCCTTGGGAAAAAAATATGTGAAATTAGTATAAACGAAAGCAAACACATAAATGGATAACATACAAGTTAGTTTTGATATATTGATGGCATAAAAGAAAAACGTTTAATTGTACTTGAATCAAATGAAATGCATTTGAAGCCTAAAACGCAAAATGAGCCAAGCCACGGTGGCAATCCGTGTGCCACCTTTTTCCAACAATCACAACACACCAAATGAGTCACGTTGGCAATTCATGTGCCACCCCTCCTAAGACCAATCACAACAACAAGGGATCTCAAATCCCCCAACCCTAACTAAAATACCCCCTCCACCCCCCCCTCACGCTCATTAACCACAACAGAACAAAAAACTTGAAAGAATTAAGACTGCGCGCTCTGCGTCACGTCTCACAAAATCCCCCAACGGTTAAACATCACAACACACCCCAAACACACTATAAGTAGAACTCGCTGCAAGATCTGAGAGAGTGACCACCACCATCGACTCCGCCATGTTGCCGGCTTCGGCCATATCCATTTTCTTAAAACCCATCACTCATTTCCTATAGGTGTTTGCGTGGTTTTAGGGTTTGGAAAATGGTGGTGGCCGAGGCGGGTATCATGGCAAAGTCAGGTTATGGTCCAGGAGGTTTTCTGGGTTTGCGCAACAGAAGTCAACGAGATCATATAACCTATAGTCTTTTATTCTTCAACATTTTAGCATAAACAAACACAAACCATGCAACACAAGTTAACGAACTTCATGCATTTTAGCAGTGTTTTTACCCTTAGGGTATAGTCTTTTACCATTTTTTAAAAAGGGCACGACGAGTTCGCTTCTAAAAATACTACTCAATGTTATGTTCTTCATTATTTTATAAAACAATATATTAAACACTCAATGATCGTTTAGTGGCAAAAAGCTAGTAACTATCACTCCTAAAATGTAAGATTGAGGTTATCCGCTTCGCACCTGCTTACCTAGCGTTTATCGTGAGCACGATAACTAGCACACAAGAGGTGCGTCTTTCCTGGTCCTCTCGTACTAAGGAAAGTCCCTCTCAATCTCAAATTCTCAATGCTATAACACCCACACTGGATATAAACCAAACTATCTCACAATGACCCAACTCATATACCACATTAACATTTTAAAGCATAGAGTTTAATGTTTACCTAGAAGCATAGAGTTTATTTACTTTTGATCACCTCAAGTGAGAGAACTTTATCTGATTTGAGTCTTTGTGAGAGTAGATTACACCACGTAAGTTAGTTGGACAAAAAGTCAAAAGCAATTGTTATAATAACACTCTCTATGAAGTTACCAACTAACTTATCTACTGTAATAATGCAATATAAACTCATAAACATTTAATGTTTATCTAAAAGCATATAGTTCATTTACTTTTCATCACATGTCCATTTTTAATTTAATTCGACTTGTAACAATCAAGAGCACACACAATGATGGTGCAAGGAAACAGTACTTCGTAATAATTAATAGCTAGAAAACTAATCACCCTCAAGTTTATATAATATATAAAAAACTAGATGAGTATCCGTGCATAAGAGAGAGATTTTATAGCGGCATATAGTTATAGTGATAAAAAAAGTTATGGGTTATAAACGAAAAATAATAAAAGGTTTGAGGATTTGGGGATTAAAAACTATTTAAACTGAAAGAAATTATGATTTCTACATATAGTTTTCTTAATTTTTTTCATATTCAATAATAGAGAGTAAACCCTTTATATATAGTATAGATAGATATATAATAAATTTATTGTCTTTATATGATTTCGATAATACAACAACATAACTTACAAAACTAAAAAATAAATTAAAAATGACACATGTATTTGAATAACATAATGTACTTTAAAATAAAAAATAAAAATTAACACTTGACTAAAATTTTATGTTTAAACCGGCGTACACGCGAATCATATACAAACCTCATGTGACAACCAAAGCTCACATACAGATTTAGCGACGACCTTTAGGCTCTTAGTGACAAAAACAATGTCGTCACTAAAGTCAAATTTTTTAGTGATGGTTTCAAAATCCAAAGCTCACATTTAAAAGTGTAAAGAATTGTTTAAAAATCATGAAGGATTATTTCAAAATCCTCACACTTAAAAGTGTGAAGTATAAAAAGTTCACACTTAAAAGTGTGAAGAGTTGTTTTAAAATCATCACATTCTTAAGTGTGAAGAATTAAATGCTCACACTTCAAAGTGTGAAATTATTTGCTACACCCATATATTGTTGACACACTAAACAAGTGTGAACTTTTAGATTTCTCACACTTTAATATGTAAACATATGCTATAATAAGTGTGAATATCTAGCTATTTTGTTGTAGTGAATATCGACTTTGACGTTTACTTTCAAGTCTGCTGAAGTGAAAATTAGCCTAAAAATTAATGAGACTTCGATGTCACGTCGAAGAGTTTCATAAAAATTTAACATATTTCTAATGAGGTAGTTTGTTTAAGTTATATCAGTCAAAGTCAAACGTTATAATTCGTGGGATAGATGAAATAGGTTATCTTACTTCTGAATATGAAAATAATCAGCCAGTTTATATTATGAAATTTACATCTCTGTTCAAAATTAAATTAGCTTGTTATCATCATCATAAATAAACTGATTGTAGAAAGTTTTTATTTACAGGATTCGTTTTCAGTGAAAGATGGTTGGGACTTAGGTGCGACATGCATTTGATACTACTTACTGGAGTTACTGAAGACAGGTCAACCCAAACTGACATGCATCAAGCTATACCAAAATTACTTGTTTCGAGCCGTCTGGCCAAATGATTTTTTCACTTTCCACATTATACGTGCTCATGATCTACTAAACTGACGGCAAGTAAACACAGAACATTTGTCTATTAATTAAGAGCTAAATCTGGGTTGATCTTTACATGTGCTAAGGGCAATAAATTTGACTGTTTTAGTTATGGTTCAAGTGACAACAGGCTCTCTTATCACCACTGTGAAACAGAAAAACGGTGTGTTTTATTCGAGAAGACAATCCATTTAACCACTCTTGATATATGTTTCTGACAACAAGCAACAACAAATTTAAAACAGTTTACACAACTACCAAAACGGTCCAACCAGGGTGGAGGTAGAACTTCTGCAGTTTAAAGATAAAACAGTCTACACAACGACCGTAAAGACAGAGGTCCTGTTTCGCAAGCTCAGATGGCAAATGTTAATTTGGAATATCGAGAGGTAGACAGCATCCGTAATCATCTAAAATCATACCTTAGTAGCCCAGTTCGGCAATTCAACCTTGTGTTACTAAATTTTGTAGCTTTGTTTATAGGGTCTGTCGCTGGTGTGTAGTTCTACTGTATCTCATACATCATTTTGATATCTTATTAGTGACTAGATCAAGATGTGGCATACATCCAGATAGTTCTCGTTCACACTTCTTATTAGTTTGGCAAGTTTTACAAATACATTTACAAGTAGAGAATGGTGTATATCAATTCCAGTGAAACAAGAGAATGAAATTATACTTTAGGTAAAAAGAAACCAAAAGGAGAGAAAAACAATATACTGCAATACTACTTGTCTCAGATGAACAATAAATGACGAATACTCGCTTTTAATAAATATTTACCGCATCATAATTGCTTTCGTTTACCAAAACAAATTCCATAGATGACAGGTGTCTTTTCCTCTGCCGCATGATGTTCAAAACCTGATAGGCATGTGGAAAAAATAAGCTTAGTACATGGCAAGTTCATAACTTCAATTGACATTTGTAATACACTTGGTCAACAAAATGTCAATCAAAAGAAAACACTGAGATGGTACTTCTACGTTATAGTTTATCGTTAACAGGAATTTCAGAACTCGAGAATTTGCAGGTGCTTCTCACTTCATAGAAAAACTCAAAGATAATATTCACATTGTATAAATATAGAGAACTGATCAAGCCATTAATTCTAACTTGTTCTCACCAACCAGAAAATCTTAGGGGGCGTTTGCTATGCATAAAGAAATCACTATAGGTTTGCGTATAATAAAGGGATAATTACTTGAAAATGTATCATACTTGTCACTTTTTGTTATTGTGTGTATTGAACTTTTTTTTTTCTTATTGTATATACTGAACTTTCAAATTTCGACCTTTGTGTGTATTTTGTCACTATTCTAGCCATGTAAAATGACCATTTTACCCTTCGAATTTTGAAAAAAGTAAGGGTAAAATGGTCAAAAATACACACAAAGGTCGAAATTTAAAAGTTCGATACACACAATAAGAAAAAAAAAGTTCAGTACACACAATAACAAAAAGTGACAAGTATAATGCATTTTCAAGTAATTAACCCAAAAAAAATTATACAACTGCATACATTCTGGTGTAAGGACATACCCCGGCAAACACCACCAATGCAAAAACTAAAATAATAGATCGAAACATACAAACCTATACTACCTATCAGTATAGCAACAGAGGAAAATACTACTTATAGAGAAACATTCCCAAAGATTCACCAAAAGCTCAAGACTAATACATCAACCAACAAACTACATTTCCTTAGCTACGGAGCAACCCATTAAACCATGATGCATTTCTCGCACATCATGCAATAACAGCAACCATAGAAAGGCATAATCATTAGCTAAGGGCCTCAATTGAGCATTACCTTCCAACTATCACCTGGGATAGACGAACATAATTCATGAGTGAATATGTCTTTACTCATAGTCTTACACATATTACACTATAACACAGAAACGTTCAAACGCATGAGATTGAAATTGGAAGAATGGTCAAAAAATCAGTGACAACGGTATTAGTTTTCTGGTTATTGAAACAACTTTACAGCAAAAAATTTAGCATTTCGTTTTGTCATATCCTATATGAATAGTGAGAACCTATTTGGTCTCTAATATAGATAGCTAGTGACTAAACGTTTTTCTGTCAAATTTGAAGCTGTTAGTGATGAATCTAGTGATGCAATGCACAACCCTTCTTAGCCAAATACGTGACGACCTTAATTTCTGTCAAAGTTGAAGCTGTTAGTGACTAAACATTTTTCGTTACTAAAACCCATTATTTTTTCTTTTCCTTTCTTTTTTTCGTTTTGAACAATAAATCATTCACATCCTAGACCACGTACATTTCATATAATATCTCACAAATGTGTCAATCGAGATCTACCCACAAATTATTTTTTGACATACCGTAAGGCCAAAGACTTTTTGGTTCTTATAGTGGCATATAGAAACATACACAGCTTTGTAAGATTATGAAGGTCAATAGATAATCTATGGAGTAAACTGCAAAAATCATCCCTGTGGTTTATACTTTTTGGCACTAATCATTCCTAACCGATACTATTGGTAATAATCATCCCTGAGCGGTGAAACGTTTGGGAAAAATCATCCCTCACCACGAATTATGGAGGGTAATTATGTCATTTAAAACACACAGGGATGATTTTTGCCAAAATATGTTTAAACCAAGGAATGATTTTTGCAGTTTTACCAAAAAAAACTAATATTCACAATTATAATTATTTTTTACTTTTTTTAATTAAATCATCACTTCATTATAATAATAGAATTTACAACAAATTAGAGGGGAGCAGATATACTATCTGGCCTTCACTCCTTTGCGTCAAAGGAGATATTATTATTATTTTTTATTTATTATAAATCACTTTATTAGAAATTTAAGGGATTTATAAAAAATTATTGGGAATCCGAGATATTATCTAGGCCCTCACTCCTTGATGTGTGTGTTTATCTGACTGGGACTTTCGCCTTTGACACAAACCATGATGGTTGATTGATGCGGCACAACGTAAACGTGTGAAGGCAGAACAAAATCATCCATCCTGGTTTGTGTCAAAGGCGAAAGCCCTAGTAAGATAAACACGCACATCAAGGAGTGGCGGCCTAGATGATATCTCGGCTTCCTAATAATTTTTTGTAAAATAAAATAAGTAAATTACAAATAAAGTGATTTATAATAATAATAATAATAATGAAGTGATGTTTATAAAAAAATAAAAAAAATACTCTCTCCGTCCCAAAATTATTGCCCCTCGACAAAAAACACACAGTTTAAAAAAGTGCATTTATTACTGCTTTCTCTATTTTACTTTTTGAAAGAAAGACAGTTTTACCCTTGGGTAATTAATTTTAGTCTTCTTTAAAGTTTGTAATAATAATTTCAAACAAGGGTAATATAGTAAACTTGATCAAACTTCCATATTTATTTTTAGCAGTGGACAATTAAATTGGGACATCACAAAAAGGAAACGTGAACAATAAAAATGGGACGGAGGGAGTAATAATAATAATTGTAACATTAGTTTTTTTAGTAAATTGCAAAAATCATCCCTGTGGTTTAAACATATGGAGGGTAATTATGTCATTTAAAACACACAAGGATGATTTTTGCCGAACGTTTCATCACTCGAGGATGATTAGTGCCAATAATATCGGTTAGGGATGATTAATGCCAAAAAGTACAAAACACAGGGATGATTTTTGCAGTTTACTCTAATCTATGATTTAGTTAGATGTTGATGTGATATAACAACCAATTCTACCACACTTAACCCTAACAATTTAGATGCCTTAATAATTCTATCTCGAATTAGAACTTGCTAGAAAAATGAAAAGTTTAGTTCAAGTTACAATTGGTAACAGATTTGAACAAATCAACAACAAAAATATGCTTGCACCTAAATAACTGAAAACAACCAAAATAAAGTAATTTTACCACTTCCATGAAGAGAATGTGTGTGTAACAATAGTCATTTAGTATTTGCACATATTTAACATCATCTGCGCTAATCTTTCATCTTATATATACCATACCATGAATCCATTCGAGTACCAGATACCCACAATCACCACAAAGATAAATCGTGGTTTTCGCTCCAAATATATGTCATCCTTTGACGAATTTCCAGTCCATTTGCATTGTTGGTTGCGAATACACAAAGATGGCCGATGTGAAAGATTGATTGGAACTGATTCCATCCCCGCAGGAGAAGATCCCTTAACAGGTGTTCAATCTAAAGATGTCTTTTTCTCACTCAAATCCAACGTCTATGTAAGGATTTACATTCCCAAAAGCATGCCTCGTATGTTAGGAACAAGAAAAGTCTCGGTCACTTCCAATATTAACTAGTCAAAGCCCGTAGTTAGTCAATGTTTTGTTTATAAGCTAATATGACCCAAAGGCTCATGGAAAGCCTTACAAGGCCCATGGCCGGTCACATTTGGAGTATAAATACCCTCTCTATGCATTGGATAGGGTGTTGGTTGGTTGTATGTTTCATTTCACTTAATGCATTTCATGTTCTTTACTTTCTCTCACTAAAAAATACACCATTCTTTCCACTTTCTCTCTCTAGTTCTTGGTTCTTATATCAAAGACTAATTGTATTCTACAATTGGTATCAAGAGCTATGGAGTGATTTGTTTAGTTATGTGTTTGTTTTCTTTTTGGTTCGTTGGTTTTTCCTTTTATTTCGTACGTATATTTCTTCTTTTTTTTGTTTTCGAAGCTTAGTCATACACTAAAGGATCATTTACTTAGGTAAAGTTGATCTAATATCTTTGGATATAGGTGTATTTGCTTTGGATCAAAGAAAAACTCATTTTTGTTCATCTTCTGTTTTTGAAAAACCTTATAAAGTACAAATCTTGATTTTGAAATTTTCGGCTTAAAAACCATAAAGTTGTCATTTTTAAGGTACCTATAGGTTTAAGAATACTAGTTATACAAGAAATTTTGGGGAAAAACAATCAAAAATGTGTCTTTTTGTGTGTTTAAAGATTTTGAGTTTCGTCCGTGTGTTACACGAATTTGCAGTTTTTAGTTGTATCCGAATTCGCAACTCCAGTGGCACCCGAATTAGCAATTTTGTGTTGTACCCGAATTGGCAGTTTAATGTTACCCGAATTCGCAGTTTTTGCTTAAGTACCCGAATTGGAAATTTAGTGTTACCCGAATTCGCAATTTAGTGTTACCTGAATTCGTAGTTTTGCTTAATCACCCGAATTCGCAGTTTTGCTGAAGTACCCGAATTGGCAATTTAGTGTTACCCGAATTCGCAGTTTTGCTTAAGTACCTGAATTGGCAATTTTCAGCAACACCCGAATTCGCAGTTTTCTTAGTATCACCTGAATTGGCAATTTTCAGTAACACCCGATTGGCAGTTTTCTTAGTATCACCCGAATTGGCAATTTTTAGTGACACCTGAATTCGTAATTGGCTTAATCAACCGAATTTGCAACTTTAACTTAAAACTCAAATTATTTAATCAAAATTATACGGTTTATTTCTTTGACTTGTAAAATCCCGTGAAACACTCACTTGTTTTCCCGGTTTTGTCAAGAATTGTAAAATCCCGTCTAGTTTCAAGACTTAAAACACACAAAAGACAACACCCTCAAACACAATTACTTTCTATCACCGCTTGATCAAACAGTAATCTTTTAAAATACAAATTTCTCAATGACGACTCTTGCTGACAAAGCGATTCTTTCAAGTGCTGACAATCGTCCACCTATGTTGGAAAAAGATATGTATGATTCTTGGAAAAGCATAATGGAGCTATACATGATGAATAGACAACATGGACGACTGATACTTGAATCCGTTAAAAATGGTCCACTCATATGGCCTACGATTGAGGAGAATAGAGTGACAAGACCAAAGAAATATTCTGAGCTATCCGCCACGGAAGCAATTCAAGCTGACAGTGATGCAAAGCAACAAATATCATTCTCCAAGGATTACCACCTGAGGTCTATGCACTTGTTAGCAATCATCGAATCACCAAGGAACTTTGGGAAAGAATTCAACTTCTCATGCAAGGAACTTCATTGACAAAACAGGAAAGAGAGTGTAAGCTTTATGATGATTTTGATAAGTTTGCATATAAGAAGGGGGAAACACTACGTGATTTCTACTTGAGATTTTCACTGCTACTAAATAACACGAACATCTACAATGTGAAATTGGAACAATTTCAAGTGAACATCAAGTTTTTGAATACTCTTCCTCTTGAGTGGAGCAAACTTGTGATTGATGTCAAACTTGTTCAGGATTTGCACACAACTAACATAGATCAGCTTCATGCTTACATGGGACAACATGAATTTCATGCAAATGAAGTTTGTTTAATGCATGAACACAACTCAGACCCGCTTGCTTTGGTTGCAACCCATCAGATGACCCTGTCTCCTTATCAAACTCATCAAAACTCATACTAAAACACTCAATTTCAACCACAAGTTTCACCATATCAGTCTCCACAATGTGGTTCACCTTATCAACAATATTCAAATAATCAATCATCAACACCTCTTTTAATCACTTATCCATTCAATGATTATCAATCATCAATTCACCACAACGTTTATTCTCCATCATCATCCATACCTCAATTGGAATATGCTCCCTTAATTAACTAACGACCTGAATTTTCCCAACAAGACTCGGGTCTAATTGTTTCAGTGTTCCAGAAAGGTGATGATCCCATTGATGCCATCAATCACATGATGTCTTTCTTGACTGTTGTTGTCACTTACCGCTACCCTACTACCAATAATCAGTTGAGGAATTCGTCAAACCCTAGGCAATAAGCTACCATTAATAATGGAAGAGTAACCTTACAACCAATTCAGGGGAGACAAACTTCTTTAGCTGTGGGTACTACAAGGACATACACTCCAGGAGCAAGTAGAAGCAATCCTGGGAAACAAAGGACTGTTATCTGTTACAACTGCAAAGGAGAAGGCCACATGTCCAAACAATGCACTAAACCTAAGAGGAAACAGGATGATTCTTAGTTTAAGGATAAAGTGTTGTTGGTACAAGCTCAAGCAAGTGGTCAAATTCTACATGAGGAGGAACTTGCATTTTTGGCAGATCCAGGAATTCCAGAAGATCAAGCCACACATACTGTCATTACTCACAATGCTGCTTATCAAGCTGATGATTTGGATGCATATGACTCTAATTGTGATGAACTCAACACTGTCAAAGCTGCTCTCATGGCGAATTTATCTCATTATGGTTCAGATGCTCTTGCTAAGGTACACAATCATGATAATATGAATAATAATATGATTAATTAAGCTGTGCAGGCGATGCCGTCTTCTGAACAGTCGAATGTTGTGAACCACTCAGAGACTGAAATAACCAGTGATAGCAATATCATTCCTTATTCTCAGTATGTGACTGAATCACAACAGGCGGCTGTTTAGAATTCTAACTCCTTTGCACAACAAGATGCACTGATATTATCTGTGACTGAACAACTGAAAAACCAAGTAGTTAATTATACCAAGATAAATCTGGAAAATAAATGTGCCAATGATACTTTAACTGCTGAGCTTGAAAGATATAAGGAACAAGTTAAAGTTTTGAAATAAGGACAAAATGTTGATTTACGGAGTAATGATATTGTTTTAGATTCAAGTGCACAGTCTGCAGAGATTGATCGTCTTAAACAAACTCTTTCAGAACATTTAAAAGAAAAGGAATCTTTAATGCAAACAGTTACTCTTCTCAAAAATGATTTTAAGAAAGAAGAATCTATGAACATCGATAGAGAGATTGCGTTAGAAAAGAAGATCAAACAGCTAGATAATATTGTTTTTAAAAGAGATCAATATGCATAAACTGTTCACATGTTGACGAAACCTCAGTTTTTCTATGATTATACCACTAAACAAGCTCTAGGTTTTCAAAATCATTTCTATCTAAAGAAAGCTCAGCAGTTGAAACCAAAGCTCTATGATGGTAATGTCATTAAGAATACGAGTGTTGTTGTGATTCATGACTCCGAAGAGGCTCTACTGCTTGCTGAAGAGAGTCGTTCAAAAATGCTTTTAAAACAAAAAGATCCTATGATGTTAGAAAAGAAAGTTAATACTACACCAGTCGATTATGCTTTCATTAATCAACTTTCTCAAGATTTTGAAACACAATTTGTTACACAAACTGAATTATCTGTTGAACAATCCTTTTGGTCTCAGAATTCTGTGAATTCTCCAGAACCCACTCTTTCTAGTAGACCCACCAAAGTTGAGGTTCCAAAAGAACTTCCTAAAGTCAGCATGGTTAATACGATTTTGAAGAAACTTAAACACCATCTTGCTGGTTTTGACGTGGTTGAAGCTACCCGCACAATGTTGATTTATGCAAAATCTCCGTTGTTTTTATGGGTAGAAGCAGTTGCTACCGCATGTTACACCCAAAATCGTTCCATCATACGTCTTTGTCACGACAAAACACCATATGAGCTTTTACATGACAAACCTCCCGACTTATCATTTTTCCATGTATTTGGTGCACTCTGCTATCCGACAAATGATAGTGAGAACTTAGGTAAGTTACAACCAAAAGCTGATATTGGTATTTTTATTGGCTATGCACCCACAAAGAAAGCATTTTGAATTTACAACCGACGTACCAGATGAATCATTGAGATAATTCATGTAGATTTTGATGAGCTGACTCCAATGGCTTCTGAACACAACAGTTCAGGACCCGTACTTCATGAAATGACTCCTGCAACAATCAGTTCAAGACTCGTGCCAAACCCTCTTCCTTAAACACCATTTGTACCACCTTCAAGAAGTGATTAGGATCTCTTGTTTCAACCGCTGTTTAATGAATCACTCACTCCTCCACCTAGTGTTGATCACCTAGCCCCTGAAGTACTTGCTCCAATTGCTGACGTAGTTGCTCCAGAAACTGCTGCATCAACCGGTTCACCTTCCTCAACAACAGTTGACCAAGATGCACCATCACCTAGTAACTCTCAAACAACACTCGAAACTCAATCTCCTATCATTCCTAACGATGTTGAAGAAGACTATCATGATATTGAAGTTGCACATATGGGTAATAATCCGTACTTTGGTATCCAAATTCCAGAAATTCATTCTGATCAATCTTCATCATCGGATTCTATTCATATAATTGTGCATCCCGATCACCAAATTTTTGAACACAATAGCAAATGGACTAAGGATCACCCACTTGAAAATATAATCGATGAACTCGCTAGACCAGTTTCCACACGGCTGCAATTACATGAGCAAGTTCTTTTCTGTTATTACAATGCTTTTCTCACTGCTGTTGAACCCAAGACGTATAAAGATGCTTTAACTCAATCCTGCTGGATCGAAGCAATGCAAGAAGAACTCAATGAGTTTGAACTCCTTGAAGTATGGGAGCTCGTACCCCGACTAGATAAAGTTATGGTTATTACTTTGAAGTGGATATACAAAGTGAAGCTAGACGAACTGGGAGTTATTCTAAATAACAAAGCTCGGTTAGTGGCTCATGGTTACCGTCAAGAAGAGGGAATTGATTTTGAAGAGTCTTTTACTTCGGTTGCAAGATTAGAGGCTATAAAGATTTTTCTTGCGTTTGCCGCTCACATGAACATGGTTGTCTACCAAATGGATATGAAGACTGCGTTTCTGAATGGTAATCTGCGGGAAGAGGTTTATGTTAGCCAGACGGACGGGTTTGTGGAACCAGATAACCTCAATCACGTGTACAAGCTAAAGAAAGCTCTTTATGGGTTGAAACAAGCTCCACGCATGTGGTATGACATGTTGTCTTCGTTCATGATATGCCAAGACTTCTCCAAAGGCTCAGTGGATCCTACTATATTCATCCATAGGAAAGGCAAGGAATTACTTCTGGTACAAATATATATCGATGATATTATCTTTGCTGCATCTACACCTGAACTTTGTGACCTATTTGCTAAAATCATGTGTTCAAAATTTAAGATGTCAATGATGGGCAAAATCTCATTTTTCTTAGGACTACAAATTTCTCAAAGTCCCAGAGGCATCTTTATTAACCAGTCAAAATATGCCCTTGAATCTTTAAAGAAATACGGTTTTGACTCTTGTGACCCAGTGGATACTCCCATGGTAGAGAAATCCAAACTGGACGAGGATAAAGAAGGAAAAGCTTTTGATCGGTCACACTATCGTGGCATGATTGGCACCCTCCTTTATCTTACAGCCAGTAGACCTGACCTACAATTTGCCATATGCATGTGTGCCCGGTATCAGGCACGACCTACCGATAAGCACTTACATGCGATCAAAATGATCTTTCGGTATCTAAGAGGAACCGTCAATCGAGGACTATGGTATCCAAAGGATTCATCGATTGCTCTAACAGTATTTGCAGATGCGGATCATGCTGGTTGTCAAGATACACGCCGTAGCACATATGGTAGTATGCAGTTCTTGGGAGATAGACTTGTTAGCTGGTCATCAAAAAGGCAGAAAAGCGCTGCGATATCCAGTACGAAAGCTGAATATATTACTATGTCAGGTTGTTGTGCTCAAATCCTTTGGATGAGATCACAGCTTACCGACTATGGCCTTGGATTCAATAAAATTCCAATGTACTATGATAACAAAAGCGCTATTGCCTTATGCTGCAACAACGTTCAACATTCTAGGTCGAAGCATATAGACATCAGATTTTACTTTATCAAGGAGCATGTTGAGAATGGGATGATCGAACTTTATTTTGTCAATACGGAGTATCAGCTGGCGGATATCTTCACTAAAGCCCTTGCAAAAGAAAGAATTGAATTTCTTATCAACAATATGGGAATGCAAAGTTTTACGCCGGAGACTTTGAAACACTTGACAGATGAAGTTGATGAATAGTAGTGGTACCTATTCAAATATCCTGTATAATATGTATATATACTTAAAAACCAAAAAGATTTTTTCATTTTTTTTTATAAAAACAAAATACAAAAATATAAAATTCATAAAATAAAGAAAAAATTAAAAAAACGTAAAAATACAAAAAGATATAATAATGGCATGTCTTCTGAAAATCGATAACATTTATGGTCTTAGAAATGTCATTCAATAATGATACGAGGCTGTAAATAAAGTTCGAGCAGAAGTTTTAAATGTTTTCAAAACATGCCAAAAATGGCTTGCTATTATTTCAGATAGCAACCCGGTCATCATCTTAAAGGCAAATATTTCAAAAAGAAAACTTGACCTCATAACGGGAATTCATTCTTGGGCATGGTCTACTTTATGACCATGCAATGGCTTGTGTTTTCTTTGAAACACAACCCGTGCTTCCGATATTTCCATAAGCGTACGTATCAGTGCACTTATGTGTAAAAATAAGAGAAATCTTATTTACAATTGGTGTTTGTTTTTCATAATAAAAACATTTTATCATCAGAAAATAATTTTTTCAAAGACATTTGACTTCTCAAACAACAACTACAGCTCTTTAAATAGAAAACGAGTCATTGCTTGAGGGGGAGAAAATGTCAAATTTATCTTTTTCAGAAAGTCATTTGATAAAAGGAATAAAAGTTTTTAAACAATAACGGAATATTAATTATTAAGGAAAGTCAATTAAGTTTAGCTTAAATGTTATTTGTTTATGCCTTTTGTGATAATATGTGCAAATTAAGTTGTTAGGTATGCTAGTTAAAAACTACAAGGACCATTTGTGCCATTGCTAACTTGTTATGCCTAAATAAACTTATAATTAAAAGGTGCAAAGGATATTATACATGAGGGGGTGAATGTGTCAAAAACTATAAAAAGTTTTATAACACCCCACCCCTCCACGATCGTCATACACACACACACACTTATTTTTTATTTCAAAACCCTCAATCGATCGCCACACCCTAGCTCTCGAAATCCAGACAAAATCGTGCTTAAGGTATAATTAAAATGTTGTTCTTCACACCCCCAATGATCACATATCTCGAAGGAATTTAGTTTTTACAAGGTTTTAATTTCGTAAAGCCCTAAAATTCAAATTAGGGTTCTTAAAATTAAAACTGAATGAAAACTTAAATTGATAGAGGGGTTTTGTTCATTATTGGGTGTTAATGACTCATCTTTAACAGTTTTATATATGGATAACTCATGTGTGAGATTTGTGTGATTTTATATGTCGAATTGTGCATTTTTTGGCTTTTAGTTGAAAAAGTATGTGGATTTTGTGTTAGATAAATGTTAAATGTCCTTTTGAATGTGTGAATGCTTTGAAATCCGTATAAGATGTGTTTGATCTTTGGATATCAATGGATTTTTGGATTTGAAAGCTCGTTTGAATGATCTTCCTTGAATCTGTGTTTGTATGTTGCTTAAAATGTTCTTGTGAATGCTATGAGACTAAAAGATTGATTATTGAGCTGGCAAAACACTTGAAAAACTCGAATTAAAATTCAATTTTTAGACCTTTTCGAATTCGCAGTTTAGTTGTCCTCGAATTTGCAGCTCTATGTGTCATTCGAATTTGCAAAAAATTAGTGTTAATCGAATTCGCAGATGATAGTTATACACGAATTTACAGTTGCCTTAAGTGTCCGAATTCACAGCATGTCTTTAGTACCCGAATTCGCAATGAGCCTTTAGTGTCCGAATTCACAATATGCCTGTAGGGTCTGAATTCGTAGTTTGGTTAAGGGTTCGAATTTGCAGTATTCTTTAGTATCAGAATTTGCAATCTCCTACTATGTTCGAATTCGCAAATGTGAACTAATTCGCAGTTTTTACCTAATCAACCAGATTCATTCATGCTTAATAGAAACGAAAATGCTAATTATCATAAACACTTAGATTCTAACCAAAAGGTGATCTAAAACTTATGTTAGGTAGCAAATGTAAAATTGATTATCTTTGAAATCTAATCAAGTTAAAATTGGATTTATCCAACTAAGCCAATATAAGTTCACTCTTTTCACGGTTATGTCTCAAAATGTGTTATATGCATTAAGTGCCAATTTAAGGTCTCTATATATAGTGTCTATATAAATTTGTTTATATATAAACTGTATCGACTCTTTCTTAGCAGAATCATGAGTATCACAAAAGAACATCAACAAGCCTTGGACGATGTTCTCGTTCCACAGGAACAACATCTACAGGTTGGAAGTTGCAACTACAGATTGAGCACCATATTCAAGCCTAAAGAACCCACCTTTCAAGTTGCTTTGGATGTTCTTTCTCTCACACCTTTTTATCCAGCCTTCTTGATCACTGCAAGTGTCCCTGCTATCTACATGCATGAATTCTGAACTTTTGCCTCTTACCACAAGCATTCCATCAGATTTAAGCTGAACACAAAGAGATATTCTTTTGATCTAGATACTTTCAGAAATATGCTTCAGATTTATCCAAAATTCCTAGACATCAGTTTGTAGATCCTCCATTTGAAGAGGAAATACTTACTTTCATGAGAGAACTTGGCTACCCCGGAAACATCAAATTACCGTCTGATGTCAAGGTTGATATTCTACCTCAACCTTAGAGAACATTCGAAACTATCATAAATAAATGTCTCAGCGATAAAGTAACTGGAATCGATTTACTTCGTCTCTCTAGGGCTCAAATCCTTTGGGGTTTATATCACCAACAAAATGTTGACTATGCCTACCTCCTATAGGAAGACCTAGTTTTTCAAATCGAGAACAAGGAATCACGGAAGAACAAATACATGTTCTACCCAAGATTCATCAAAGTCGTCATCAATCACTTCATGTCACAAGATCAATCCATTCTAAGAAGAAACAAAGTGGACTGGCACAAGGCTAATGATGATCCTATTCTCACTACCATAAGATTCATCCCTCAGCATGAAGTTGTCCAAACCATTCTTCCTGATAACTTAACCACTTAAGCAATGAAAGAATCTGAAGCGTTCAAGACTTACTACGCTTTTGCTACTGGAAAGGCGATTCCAAAACCAAAGTATGTACGTCGAACTACAAGGGAGAAGAACTGTACAATCACCTAAAGCTTCTTACGGTAAAAGAATCAAATATGCTGCTAAGGTGACTAAATCAGGAAAGAAGAAGCAACCTGCTCAAGGATTGGAGACTCTATCTGAGATAGCCCTGTCTGAAGCTGAACAGATAAAGATTGCTCTCGAAAGAAGCAAGACACAACAACACAACTCTCATGTCAGCGGTTCAGGTGCAGATGAAGGAACTGGTGTTAAACCAGGGGTTCCCAATGTACCAGCATATGGATCTGATGACGCACAAATCTCTTGGAAGTCTAGTGAAGAAGAGGATGATGATGAAGTAGCCGTGAATGATGATGATGATGACAATGATGGTGATAATGACGATGCTGATAATCAAGACGATAAAGGACAAGAATATGATAAACATGATGATGAAGAACAAGGTGATGATGATGAACAAACTAATTCAGACAACGATGGTGATGACTTCGTTCATCCTAAGTTTTCCACTCATGATGAAGAAGATAGCTTTGATCCTCGGGTTCAAACACCGTCTCATGATGAATCCACTGATGATGAAGACAGTAATGAAGAAATTCAAGGTGCGAATGTTGAGGGAGACAAACAAGATGAAGAGGAGACAAATGAAGAGGTTGAAGCAAATGAATTATACAGGGACGTGAACGTCAATTTGAAAGGACGAGATATTGAAATGACAAATGCTTAACAAACCAATGTTCAACCTACTCAAGTAACAGAAGATACTCATGTGATAATCATCGCTTCGGTCAATCCTGAAGGTCAACAACAGAGTTCTTCTGTGTCATCTGGCTTCGTTTCTAACATGCTCAACCCTAGTCCAGATACAGGAATTGACTCTATATTCAATCTTAACACTGAGTCAACTTCTTTGGGAGATGTTCTGGTTATTGCTATTGCTGAGCCACCTCTCTTGTCTGTAACAACCACTCCTCCACCACCCACTCCTCTCATCACACATCTGCAACAAAGACCAGTTCCTACACCAGCAACTGTTCCAAGCTCCTCCCTAAAAGATCTTCCCAATTTTGGCTCTTTATTCGGGTTTGACAATAGACTAAAAACTTTGGAAAATAGCTTCTCAGAGTTTAATCAAACGAATCAATTTGCTGCAGTAGTTTCTTCAATTCCCGACATTGTTGATACGTACCTTGCCAACAAGATGCATGAAGCCGTCAAAACAGCTGCTCAGTTACAATCCGAAAGACTCAGAGATGAAGCCCAAGCTAAAAATGCAGACTTCATTAACAAACTTAATGATAACATTAAGAAAATAATCAAGAATCAAGTCAAGGAACAAGTTAAAGCTCAAGTCTCTAAGATTTTTCCGAAAATTGAGAAGACTATCAATGAACAACTTGAAGCTGAGATTCTGACTCGTTCATCCAATGAATCTAAGACATCTTATGCCGTAGCCACCAACCTATCTGAACTCGAGCTTAAGAAGATTCTTATAGATAAGATAGAGAGTAATAAGTCAATCTACAGATCTAATGAACAGAAGAATCTCTACAAGGCATTAGTTGACGCATACGAAAGTGACAAACTCATACTTGACACATATGGCGATACTGTCTCATTTAAAAGATGTCAAGATGATGAGGATAAAGATGAAGAACCCTCTGCTGGATCAAACCGGGGGTCCACGAGAAGAAGAGCCAGAAAAGAACCAGAGTCTACCAGTGCACCAAAGGAAAAGACCTCCAAGACAACTGGCAAGTCAACTGAAGGGTCCAAATCACTTCACAAGTCTACTGGTGAATCTGCTCAAGTAGAAGAGCCAATGCACACTGCCAAAGATTTGGAAGAACCCGCACATCAGGAGTTTGAAACAGGAGTTACTGAAGATTAACCCAATGAAGAGACCTCTCAGCTTCCTGATTGGTTTCAGAAACCATTAAAACCTCCTACTCCCGATCGTGATTGGAACAAGACTTTGCCTGGGGCTCATGGACCTGTTCAACCTTGGCTAAGCTCTTTGGCTTAGATGGAAGATCCGCATAAGTCATTTAATGAGTTGATGGACACTCCTCTTGACTTCTCAGCATTCGTGATGAACCGACTTAAAGTTGATACTCTAACTCCTAAGATATTAGCCGGTCCAACATTTGAGCTTATGAAAGGCACATGCAAGAGTCTGGTCAAACTTGAATACTTCTTTGAAGAAGTATACAAGGCAACCATGGAAAAACTAGAGTGGAACAACCCTGAAGGACAGCAATATCCTCATGATCTGCGAAATCCACTACCATTGATACATAACTCTCGCGGTCGTCAAGTTATACCGTTTGATCACTTCATCTACAATGACCTTGCGTATCTATGTGGTGGTGTCTCAAGCCGAACCTATGCAACTTCCATTACGAAGACCAAGGCTGCAGATTATGCTCATACCAAATGGATTGAAGAGTTGGCCCCTAACACAATGTGGATTCAAATAACGGTCAACTACGACAAATATGCTCTTTATGAAATCTCACATTGGGGGTGCAAACGTCAACAATTCTATGGATTTGCGGTTAACAGGGAATCTGCTCGTGATGTCTACTCCAAACGCAGAATCATTATTGTCATGAAGCTTCAGATTGTCGAATGGCATGGTTACAAACATTTGGATTGGATCACCGTTCGTAGAGATGATGACAAGCTATATACATTCAAGAAGGCGACTTCAAAAGGCTTCGCCTTCAAGACATCGAAGACATGTTGATCCTTCTTGTTCAAGGCAAGCTGACAAATCTCAATGTTGAAGAATGTCTAGCTTTTAGTGTCTCTTTGCGAATGTTTACAAGAAGTATTGTCATCCAAAGGTTTGTTGAAGATCTTCAATTAGGTGTCGAGAGTTACCAAAAGAAGCTCAACATCACAAAGCCGGATACGTACAGATCTGATCTTAAACGAAGGGATGCCTATACAGCATACTCCAATCCTAGAGGTTTCATCTATCAGAACAAAGACAAGAAGAACAAATTGATGCGTATTGATAAACTCCACAAGTTTAGTGACGGTATACTCGATGATGTTCGGACCGCTCTTAATGATCGTCTGAAAGGGATTAGGATGGAATATCTACCACAGACAATATGGAGACAGAGTGACAGGGAACGAGCAGCAACTATGATTTAGGCGATTGACAAACAACTCAAGTCGAGGAGGATAATGAGGAGTTTGGAAAGATTTGTTGGTGGGAGATCGTACAAGGGTGACTTTCAGCTGCTGCAAAGGACCATATGATTTATCACATGATGTCCTCATCATAACAGGTCATTCCTCGTAAATAATAAAAACTTGTGAATTTATATATATGCAGTGTAGACATTATGGTGATAATAAGGAGTGTTCGAGTACAAAATTTTCAAGAATTTTTTAGTAAATTCAAAAAATTTCAAATTATTGTACTCAGCACTGTCTTATATACCCTCATAAATTAATGGGGAGCAATAAAATGTTCCTTATAGATTGTGTGTAACATTTTGTCCCCGAACGTTTAATCAATTGATATCCAAAATATTAAGGGATTAACATCTTGGATAAGGGGGAGAAAATGTGATTAAACTGCATCTAATTTGTATTGAAATGTGATTGAATAAAATGGACTCAATGCACTCCACACTTAGCATGTACTACGATTACGATGCACATGTTAAGGGGGAACTTTTTAATGATTTTGGTTTTGATTATGATGGAATACCCAAAAGACCGACCATGTACTTAAATTTATGGAGTTATAAGGTGGTGTAACACCCCCAAAATCAGGTAGCAGCGGAATGGTAACATTGGGGTGCTACGTCAAAGTACAACAAACAAGATATAAGAAACGACCTTTAAATGGACGTTTTAAGATAAGATTTCATTCGATGCCGTAGCAAAATATCAGAGTTCATACATTAGGTCCCATAAGTTTTAAAAGTCATAAACATTCTTAATTAAACAAAAGCTTTATAATACCAAAAGATGACTTAAGTTTTTAAAGATAATAAAAGTTGCATAAACATTAGATAAAACACAAGAATGAAAAAGAAAAGTTAAGATAAAGGGTGAAAAGAAAGAAGCCCTCCTTATACTTTAGGCAGAAACTGGGTCAATACATAATCTGTCAGAAACACTAAGTTGTTTTCTGACATTGAAGACAGTTATGGACCCAGTGACGCTATGCATAACCCTTCCTAGCCACTTAAGGTCTCTCAACAGACTCTTGTTTCATTTCTTACGGAGATTACACGCATTTCTATCAACTTTCTCACTCCGAGTTAGTTGATATTAAAAAGGTAGCAGTCTGCTCCAGCCTCCGATCACTAAAAACAAAGTGCACTACTAAGTCTAGAGCCAAAAGAGATCATCCATAAATCTTATTAGGACACTTATTCATTATAAACTAGTTTCTCACACGTTGTGAAAACTAGTAATATCATTTGAATCCTACGTATTATCCTTGTGATTTTGCTAGAACATCCGAGTGATACTTAAGTATTCACAGTGAAGATGGAAATTCTGCTTGAGCCAACATCAAACAAGCTCATGGTAGGTGACTTATGCGATACTTATGAACAAACTTGTCAGGTTAGGATCGAACGATTAATGAATTTTTGAAATTGCTTAAAACTCTCTGATGTGTCACCAAAACTACTTTAGCAAGTAGACACATCGATTGATATTTAATCAATGTTCTTATTCAATCGGTGAATAGTAACCACCGGTTCACTCTATTGTTTGTCTGCTTTGAGAACTTCCGGAAATTGAGACATGCTGGGTTTTGAATGATCTAAACATATGTGTTAAAATATTTCTATACTTCAGTCTGGAAAATCCGTGTCAGAGGGATTCTTCTTAAATTAAATCTACCTGATCACAGGTCGATCCTCACGGATTCAAAGGTTACTCCAACCAAACACGGGCGAATGACAAAGCCATGTTTGTCCCCGCGCTTTATTGCTAACTATTTATATCAAATATATAAAGAAGGACATGAGTACCTGATTCCAGCTGACTCACAGATTCATAGCCACATGCTCATACCCGACCGACAAATATAAAGACATCATGAAAGCTTAAGTACATGTTTCAAGACTTCCGCTACTCTGATACCGTACGTCCTTCTCAAAGCGACGAAGTGTTAAAGTTAAAGAACTTCGAGAAAGATGCATAATTACAGCTTTCAAGTTATCAAATCAAGAATGGTATGAGCATGTCGGTCCAAAAAACACAAGTTCACAAGTTGGCAAAGTTTACAAGATGGCAAAACGAGATTATACTTGGTTGATGATCTCAAGTTGCTCAAGATCACATTTTTCACAAACAAGTCAAGATAAAGGAACAAGCTCGAGCCTAAAGTCAAAGATCATTACAACAATTCACAAGTTAAAGATTGAAGTTAAAGACTACGAGCTCAAGACTAAAGTCAAAGCATAGTATGCTAAGTTTAAATTTTTGTAAATTGGAGTGACCTCCCTTAGGGGGAGATTGTTAGGAACAAGAAAAGTCTCGGTCACTTCTAATATTAACTAGTCAAAGCCCGTAGTTAGTCAATGTTTTGTTTATAAGCTAATATGGCCCAAAGGCCTATGGAAAGCCTTACAAGGCCCATGGCCGGCCACACTTGGAGTATAAATACCCTCTCCATGCCTTGGAGAGGGTGTTGGTTGGTTGTATGTTTCATTTTCACTAAATGCATTTCATGTTCTTTACTTTCTCTCACTAGAAAATACATCCTTCCTTCCACTTTCTCTCTCTAGTTCTTGGTTCATACATCAAAGATTACTTGTATTCTACAAACATACAAATCATTTTAAATATACAAGTCATTTTATATAAGAAAATCATTTTAGATATTTTAAATCATTTTAATATATAATTTTCTTAAAACTCATTTTAAACTTAGTTTTCATAAAATCAAGAGATAGTTATATAAATGCGGTATCGCGTCTTACTCATATAAATCATTTAAAACATACTTGTCAAAGTAAATAGAAATAAAGAGACAATCATATAAAATTTGTATCATATTTTATTTGTAAAGATCATATTACACATAGTTTTGACAGTCAACCGATATCACACCGAATTCATAAAAATCATTGTAAACGTGGTTTTCAATAAGAATAAAGAAATATAAAAGTGCTTATCACATCGTATTCATAAAATCATTCCGAAACAGTTTCCCCACAAGATATAATTCAAAAAGTTTTTCACCGTTCGACATCAATATAAAATATGTAACTCAAACAAGGAACATCGTAATACCAAAAGGAATTGCAAAATATCGTAAAGACTCTAACGCAAATTTATTGTTTGAAGGCGAAAGAAATACAAGGGACCATATAGTTAGAATAACAGTCAAACGAACACGTACAAGAGAAACTCGTGCAAAGTCATTACGAACCAAATGAAGAACGTAATGACTCATACATACTAACGATCAAAAGGACAACATAGAGAAGCATCGGTACTAACACATTACAAACTTGTTACGAAAACCAAAGGATATATAAAAAAGGAAGTAAATATCCATACTAACTTGTTACGAATAAATACTGCTCGAAAGAAAATCAGATATACATACGAGTAATCAATGCCAGGAAAGAACCAATGAAACGTACCAATAGCCCAAAGTATCAGATCCGAACAACGAATATATATCAAGACGCTGAATGGGAACGATGGAGCATCCATACAGACATGGTACGAACATGGAATGCTAAAATGAGAGTTAGATATCCTGAACGAATAATCGAGCAAACGAACAACCCGATATTCACAATAGTATTAATAAGAGGTATCCAATATATTCGTAATCGTTAGGCAGAAAGGAAACTTGCTGACTACGCAACTAAGCCCAATAAAATCGCACATTAGTTAAGAGAAGAGTCCCCTAACTATACAACTATCCTTATCATGAACGCACATATCACAACATCTTACACTACTACCTTACAAACAAACACCGATCAATGCAATCATAGTCACAAGTCTACGTGTGTGATGCCTTTATAATTATGTTGGCCACCCATAATTATAAGTGCATCCTTTCACACGTGTACTTACTTCCAAGACTACACGTCTCAATGATAACGCACAAATATCTACATATATCACATAGCAATCTTACACGACCCTAATATAACACAAACATGATGCTCCATCAAAACAATATTTATTTATATAAAGATAAAATCGAAAACGACAGAAAGAAAACAAAGATCTCGAAGTGCCCAAAAAATACGTTATATCCGGAAGAAATCATCGATAGCAATGTGTTGAGCTAAAAGACAGGATAAACTTATGATGTGCCTCACATGGGTTTAACTTTGCTTTTGCAAGAGTCACTCGACTCTGCGGGTCCAAGCCTGCTACCAGCATCTGACAGGAGATCTGAGTCCACCTCCTTCTCTGACTCTTTTAACTACCCTTCCTCAATCGGTTCCTCGAGAGGCTCCTCCTCAATTGGCTCCTCTTCTGGATCTTCTGATATTGAGTAGCCCGTAGGTCGAAATAAAATTCTCAAATAAAGCAAGAAAACAAAACGCCCAAATAAACACATAGATCCTATGATGTAGCTATATGCAGGACTCCTAGGTTATAGTCTAGGTCAAACCACCTAAATCTCTATAACTTATGGCTCTTGATACCAATATGTCACACCCCGCCAAGGAAAAAACGCGAGGCGTAACACGATAGGCATCATCACAACACATTGATGTCAACAATAGAGAATAACTAGAATGCATTAAATTGAAACCAAAGTGTTATGATGACACCTAACACAAGAGGGGTCTTGTATTAAGGTTAATCGCAACACAACAATACATAGACATAAATAAATCCCAACATAACATCATCATTGTTCAAAATATCCGAAATAAGAAAGTATGAAATGAAAGCTCTAGCAGAAAAGACTCCACATGCAAGATCCTAAGGTCTCGCTAGCCACACATCTTAACTTCCTTATCTTCACTAGTATCACCTAAAAATGATACTTTAAAACATCAACATAATGTTGGTAAGATTCATAGGTTTAATAGCAAACACTTACTCTTGCTGCGAATCACAATCATTAGGACATAAATGAATATTATACACAAATGCAAGCAATTAAACCATCACATAACAGATCATACACTCGGGCTTAGATTAGCACTAGCACTACAAGCAACCAAGCTTACCCAGAATGTACCACACAGTATGAGGTATGCATACCTCTTTGATCCAAATAACCACACAGCATGAGGTAGGCATACCCCTCTGATCTAAATAACCACACAACATGAGGTAGGCGTACCTCTCCGATCCAAATAACCACACAACATGAGGTAGGCGCACCTCTCCGATCCAACAATGCATACACATAAGCCATATAATATCAAGTAATGTCCAAAAACAAGAAAATAATTATTTGCAGCAATTAAAATTTTTCAAAACCATTTAGTATCATTTTCACCCCAAAAAAACATAGAAAAGGGGCTATGAATACTCACCTCATTGGTAGATGGAATGAAGTGCGCAAATAGCCGAGCAACTATTCTTAGCCAATTTCGACGCTAACAAAGTCCGAACTTATTTTCCACTCACATGATCTACAATAATTGATCAACTACTACTATTAATATAACAAGCGGACTAATTATTGGTTTAGTATTTTAGTTTAAATATTTTTATCCAAGAAGCATTTATACTCATTTAAATATATAGTATACCTTAGATCTTAATGGTGTATTATTTATAATATACTTTTCATGTTAAAATATACTTTTAGATGACTAGATTGATCATAACATTTGAGACGTACCTCTTAAAAACATAATTACGTTAAAGACAAAATAACTAGACTATGATTTCGGACAAGTTTTGAAGAGCATAAAATGGACAGGGGCCAAAAGTGTTACTTTAAAATTTATTCGTATCTAGTTTTATAATTCAGGGACCAAATATGTAAAATGATATAATAAACCCCATGAAGATGACGTGATTGAAATATTCTTCTTCATTTGTTCAATTCATTCCTCTGATTCAGTTATTACAACTTAATTCGATGATTAGACTAGTTATTTATTTATCGCCTTAACCGATTAATAAATGAGTTGAGTGACACATTATTAAACATGTTGGGCATTCGTTTCATGTTTCATGTTCCATATATAATTCACATACAACTTCAAATGAGACGTTAGTTTTCGTGTATCGCATTCTATCGTAATACTATTTGACCACTAAGCTTAGTTGCTAACAATTATAAATATCATACGTTTAATGTTATAGCTCCAGAATTACCTCCATGTCAAACGAGAATATATCGATATCGGAATCCAACACTAACTCGAACACGAACAATAGCCCTCAAAGGAATGCGATCAAGCCTTAGTACCCACACGTATACGAACATATGAGCCTAAAACCATGCCGCTTATGAACTATTATTACCAGCGAACGAACCCGAACTGTCTTCTCAAACATGACATGGCGCCTTCACCTGAGTGAACCGCAAACTCGAATAACCCGAATCTGCTCGAACTCAGCCCGAACATATTGAACGCTTTTGAGCCGCATGATCGGTCATCGTTATTTTGATCAGGACGTTAACACGTCAGAACCACATGAGTATGTACACCCAGTCATAACTTGAGTAGTGTTTAGCACTTTAGCGTGAACTAACTCAGATCATGGTGCCTCTCTTCCTCTTTCTTGTTATGATATCTCAAGAATTCTTTTTAGGTTTATTAGGTTTCATGTCATGAATAATTGACAGAAAATATAGAACTAAATAAGGAGATCATGGGCTGAGAGAATACGGGCTTGAGATTTGACAATTTCTAGTTGATTCATACAATGTTGCAACCGTTTATTAATTCTCATTTAAAAGGTTCCTTAATTAGTTTTCATTATCTTTTAATATATGCGTAAGTGATATTGTCTTCATCTTAGTAAATATATGTGAATTTTATAAATACATATTTGTCTTGTATTTACAAAAACAAAATTAATTAGTGTCTTGAAAAGACCGGGTAATTTATCCTTTTATTGCGTATATAAGACTCTAGTAGAGTTTAGTATAGTTTAAGTGATTTTTAAATGTCTTAGTAATTTAAATTACTACATTATTATTTTTATTATTATGGGCTTAAATCACTAATATATTGTGCTCGGTAAGTATTTACGATGCTTAGTAATATGCTATAAGAATTAATTCAACGTTTTAGGAAAACGTAAATATTTTGAAATTTCATCATGACTAACACAACTAGATAAAATAAGATGGGTAAACCACTTAAATTTTAGAATTTCTCGTTTTATATGTTTCAGGAATCACGTATACACTTAAGCTCAACTAGACGACGAACGCCGGGTTAATAGTCGTATCTGGCAAACCGGATTTGGTGACGGATGTCACACACTTGTAATATATATAATAAAATATGTTCTTGCTTTCTAATACATATTTAACATGTTTTTACCATGAACATGTGTTTACTTGAATATGTATAGTCTTGTATTATTTATAAACTTTATAAGATAAATGCTAGGTGGTAAATAAACAATATAACAAATATGTAAGTATGTAAATGAATGTAGTAATTATAAAAGTGTAGAGATTATAATGGACCTTATGTGAATGAATGAAGAAGTGAACCCTAAATCAAAACCCTAGCTTCTTCAACCCAAAATCCTTTTTATAAACCCTTGATTAAACAAAACCCTAGCTTTGAAATACCCCTAAAACACCTTATTCAATAACCTTAACAATACTTGTATACTTGTGTTCTTGGTAAAATGAAAACTATAAAACCCTTTGTATAATGATTTTGAGCCGTGGGTTTCAAAAAGGAACAAGTGAGAATTTGTTTGATTATTTGCTAGTTGTAAGTGTGTGAAATAAGTCTTACTAGGAGGTCCTATTTATAGTGGAAGTATTAAGCTAAACAACTAGCAAATCCATGGATCAATAGTGGTAATGGTCAGTGACAGAGCTAGGATTTAGGTTTTGGGTGGGCCGCAAAAAGACAGCCATCGTTAGCTATAAGGAGAAAAGCTTAAAGTGTACATATTGAAAGCCATGAATATTAGGATAGATTTTATTTATGAAAGATTGTTAACCCAAAGCATTAGTATGGATAGTTGGGTCAGACTGGGTCTACATTGATTTTACTACCATCACAATTAATGGTGAGTCCGAAGAATGAAGAACTATCGAAGTAATTATCCGGAATTATTATGATCGTGAAGATGGTAAAACTACTCCGAGATTTGAATGTTTGGTAAAAAAGAAAGAAAGAAGGAAAGTTTAAAGATAATCGTTTCACAAAGAGCATTACCTAAGGAATTACACGAAGGATCGATTATTCATTGATATGTCTAAAAAAATCAACGATGTAGAGTATTGTACAAAGTGGAAGATATCGCCACTTACCATGTAGAGTATGTAAAGTTTTAGGATGATTGGGAAGTTGACTGTTACGGGGAACGCCAACTTAGGTTGTTGTTTTTTATCTATGATCGAGACGTTCTAAATAGTTGTGTCTTTATCATGGTAATGGTCAGGAAAAGTGTCTAGCAACTTGTACTTTAGGCTTAATCTATTTGTTTCTTGATTTTTATTTAACAACAATTTACTTCCCTCTCACCTAATGATTAACTATGGGTTTTACGCGAATGAGGATGTGATCGAGCATGCATGTCTATTCCGTCGTTACAACCACATATGCATGTCTCAGCTACCTTGTTGGTTTATTACTATTGGTGAAAGTTAAAAGGTTCCTACCCTATATCATTCTTCATCCCAACCTTTGGTTAAATTCGAATGGGGATGTGATCAAACACATATGTCTATTCTGTCATTACGGCCATGTATGTGTGTTTTAGATGCCCTGTTGGAGTGATACTTCTGGTGAAAGATTGTAGAATGATCAACCGTAAGCCTTTCCATACAAAAACCAATATTTACCTTTATACACTTGTTACTCCTTGGCTTTAGTGGTGGAGATGTGTATCCTTGCCAATCTTATGATAGAATACTCGTCACGACCGAGCAATTAAGCGAATTAGTTATATGTTACCATATAGATTAGTTGAGTGATTTGAGTGTTTTCATTTTCCTATTTCGTGAGGTGTTTGGTTGTGTACTTGTAATGGATCGAATAAATGCTTTAACGGAAAATATCCTTGGGTATACATTTTTATAAACTTCTAAAGGCTACTTGAGGACAAGTAGGATTAAAGTGGAGGGATATTTGATGACATCAGATAACGTCTATTTTATAGCCTTATTTATCCCATGTTATTAACCCATTTTGTATAGTTATTGCAAAGAATTGTTACTTAATCATTTATATTTAAGAATTACAGTAATTATGGAGTACATGGTGAATATTAGCAAAAGGTGAGCATTTTAGAGCTTAATTGAAGATATTTTGAAGATTACTATTCTGAAGACCAATACGCCGTATTCATCAAGGAAGATACGGCGTATTCGTGCCTGCACTCACCAAAGACCACAAAGGAATAAAGTCCAATACGTCGTAGCCAATCCTTAGATACGACGTATCGAACCGATTTCCAAACCTTATAAATAGAAAACTCAAAAACGAGTTTTAAGTGTGCTAAATCTTATTCTCGATACAAAAACCATAAAAGTCAATTTTCAAAGGAGAAAAAAAGTAGAAGAGGTCGAGTAACGCTATCAATTCCATAGGAGACACCGTGTAATTCCATATACTTTAGTAATCGTTTAGTTTTTGGTATCATTCGTTAACTCGGTTAGTTTACCATTGGCTAAATAATTGCTTTTGTAATTTATTATGGGGGGGGCGTTTAAAGGCTAATACATTCGGGTATTACCAATATTATGAATGATCTGAATGTTAGGTATTTGTTTATCTCATTTCCTTGAATTATCGTTCGGAAATAAAGCATAAATGGGGGGTTGGGGAGGGTAGGGGTGGGGGTGTTTAGAGGGTCTTGTTTATGTTTATCAATTTATAATTGTTTACGCACTTTTGTATGCGACCTATCATTCAACTGGACCTAGTGATATGGACCAAGTAAATCTAGAGTCTGGGATAGCTCTCCATATAGTAATTTATACATCTAGAATCATAGGATCATAAATATTGTCCTTCTAAATCTGTGTCTAGGATACGCTTCGGGCTTAACTAGTTAATTGGATATTGCCAATGGTTTATTGATCGTGTGGACTAGCAGGTGAACCTAGATAATTCAACAAATAACGTTCTTATTCCATTGGATAGTTGGACAAGTGGACTACTAGTGTATAAATCGCCATTAAGCGGTAAGTGGGTAAAGTCTCTATGAGCTAGGGTTTAACAAGATCACCATTGCTTTAATCCCTAAGATAGATTATAATCAACAAATACAGATGCTTTATGCGGATGCTTTAAGTGTGACAGAATTAATGTGTCTAGGTCTTAAGATGATGTAACGCCTAAGTCTTAAGAATGATATACTGCCTCAATGGAAGAAATCATTGCACTAAATAAACAAACCAACTTTCTAATCAGATTAATAATGGTTAATACGGTTTTCTTATATTTGGCTTAACTGCTCTTTTATCTTTTGATTGTTTGCTTGTGTGGGTTAAAGTACCTTGAATTGATTGTAGTCACCAACCAAACTGTGTCAGTCTCTCAGGCTAAAACCCTCTTTTCCCGTTAGAATTAGGATTAGGACTGACATAGGTTTAGAATAGGATAGAATCAACATAGATTAAATAACCAAGATATTAATTAAATTGATAGATTTAACCTCGCTTCAAGTGTTTGACACCCTACTTACCATGAAACTACTATCGATCGAGTACACTACCCGTTAAAGTGTTGTTTTTAGTTTAGTCGGCAAAATATAAATTTAAAACTTAAATCAATAAAATATACACCACACAACGACACATCAGACGTATTGATCCTAACCGCCCAATACTCAGTATTGACCACTATATGGATACGGGGTATTCATCCCACCTCTATAGGACGTATCCAATTCCCTTATACGCCGTATTGAACATTTATCAGTATTAAAAAAACTTTTTTGACATTGGTACTAATTTCTATTTCAATTTTACAAATATGGCACCACTACCACCTAAGGGTTAGAGACATTTATTGTTTAGATACCAGGTAGAGGGATACACTAAGGAGATTGTGAATGATTTCGAGCAGAGATTAGACACAATCTTTAGTAGGCAGGTTAACCGAGTACATATTTTGGATTTTGCTGGGTTAACAGATGAGATGGGACAGAGTTTGACTAACAGGTTAAGGATGGTATATACCAGAGCGAAGGGACATGTTTTGTTTACTAGTCATGCATGGAGGAGATTATTTGATATTTGGGGGATGTTGGTTCGTGAGTTTATGCTTAAGTTCTTCGGCACCTGTAGGATGAGTGACATTGAGATGGGGTTAGATGTTCATGATACTATATGCTTTCAGTTAGGTAAAGCTAGGCGTAGCATGATTTAGAGACATTTTATACTAGCTTTGGGGTTACATACCGCCGAGGAGATGGCCGAGGATGGTTTTGAGGCGTACTGGTTGGGTAGTATAAGAGCGATCCTTGATTAGGGAGATCTTAAGGATTACTGGATTGGGATTTCTTTAGATATGGATGTTCTGAGGGCTGCTCCCTCCTATACATTTATTAGAGACCCTGTGAGGAGATTGTACCACAGGTTGATATCCTTCAGCATTTCTAGTAGAGCTTAGGCGCCTAAGAAGGTGACCGCTACTAACCTCTTCTATCTTAAGAGAATGGATGAGAGGACGACGAATGTCCCGTACCTATTGACCTAGTATTTATACAGACACGCTGAGGGGAGGAAGAGTGGAGCCAAGATGTCTGGTGGACACTTTATTGGGTGACATGCTGAGCAATTTGGTTTGGTCAATGATGAGGGGCTGATGGGATTGATTGTGATAGCTCGTGAGCTCTCGATGATTGACATGGATGAGCTGGTGAGGCTGCATTGTGGAAACTAGAAGGGGGTTGAATAGTTTACAAGTTTGTTTTACGTTTTAAAAGTTTACTTTCAAAAATGTTTAGATCCGAGTTATATGTTTAACCAATCCACAATATGAACAAGCAATAACTATCTAAACTAAAACTAGATAACAACAATAATACTCCCTCCGTCCCACTTTTATTGTCCTCATTTGACTTTTTGAAGTCAATCTTTTTCAACTTTGATCTTTAATATATTTGTTTGTGTTATATAATACTTTATGAAAATTATACCAATTAAAATATATTTAAAAACCAATCCATTCATATATTTTGCATCAATTATTATATAACACAAACAAAAATATTAAAGATCAAAGTTGCAAAAAAAAGACTTCAAAAAGTCAAATGAGGACAAAAAAGTAGGACGGAGGGATTAATGTAAAGAGATAAGGAAAGGAACAACCAAACCAAGACACCAAGATTTTATAGTGGTTCGGCTACGAAGCACCTCTTCGCCCTACTCCACTCCCTGAGTATCCTGCTTGAGATTTCACTATGTCAACAAGCTCCCTTTAGGCGGAGAAAACCGTTTACACGTCGCTTACGTTATTTTCTGACACTAAGCTAGATGTCGAGTCCTTATCTTAGCTAGAACCAATCTACCACTTCACAATCAATACACAATCACTAGATCTACACTATTAGATTTACACACTATCTGAATCACACAAATACACAAGATAATTACAATAGAGGTTTGGTACTTAAAAGAAAGGAGGAGAGATCACTAATCAACACTTCGTTTCTTGGCGAATACGAGTGTTCTTCTCTTGCACTTGAAAGAGAGGGAAGAGATAAGAAGAAGAGATTAGATCACTTGAAACAAGATCAAGAGATGTTAGTGATCAAGATATTTAGTGAGAGAAAGTAGGTTTTTACAAAGATAAAGAAGTGTGAGAAAATTCGTGCAAAGAGGTCTGATTTTCAGCAAGGGGTGGACCAGTATTTATAGACAGGAAAAGCCAACGGTAATTGGCGGCGGTCCCATATATATAAGGGGGTCGCCAGGCCTATAAGGGGGCCGCCAGTAGACTCCGCTCCCTTTTTTGTCTTTTTGTGGGGAAGGTTGTATCTGGTATAGAAGCTTCCGTTTTGGGAGGAAAATTTGTATTTCAAATTTTAAGTTTTTAATAAAACTTTTCTTTTAATTAGAAAAATATTTTGTATAATTAATTTTGTGAAAATCTATTGTAAAAATGTAATGGATGAGAAAAATATTTTCTTGATCACTAATCATGCTTAATGATTTTTTTGTACATACCTTAAGTGATCATTAATCTTAGAAATGAAATTTTACGATTAATAATTTGTAAACGTTTTTACATTTTGTTATTATCAAAACGTTGAGAGGTCGAAAAATATAAATAATTTTTTTAGACATTATTTGTATTAACATGCATATTTATGATAGATTGGGAGACACCTAGGCTTGGGTAGCCCTAGGAATAGAGAGGAGCTAGCTGCTGCGGCTGGTGCATTAGAGGTTGCTGAGGGATCCCCAATTGTTGATGATGGTGTTCAGGCTAATTCAGCACCCATACAGGCACCTCAGCCACCTCCTGCTGCTACCCTAGTTGTTAGGACTATCCCTTAGAGGATAGCGAGGCTCGAGGAGGAGGTTCATAGGAATCGAGAGAGCTTGGATGAGCAACGCGAGGTCATAGACACGATGGCCAGAGACTTTTCTAGGTTTATTGTGTGGGCGGCTAGAGGTATATCACAGTTGCTTGATGCGACTAGAGCTACTTACATGAGGTATTATGAGGCCCACGTGCCATATCAGAGGTGCAGGATCAGACGTAGGACCGATGATGCTAGCACCTCAGCAGCCCCACACACAGCCGACCAGCCAGACCCTTGATCCTCCTTCCTTACTTATTATCTTATCTTTTGTAGACATGTACTGTATATTATCATGATGTATGTAAACTTTAACTGCTTGTATCTTTTTGATGTATATTATGGTATGACACTTTTGGTTCACTTGTGTAAGATAGACTGAAGCCTGGCAGTAAGTCCAGCATACACGCTTATCATTATATCTATTATGGCTTCAAGAACGATACCAACACGAAGGTGTGTAAATAAGAAAGCGTGCACATGAAAGAGTGATGAAAAGTGTGAAGAAGCTCAAGAAAGGTCTAACTTAAATACTTCGATGTAAAGAAAAGTGCTTTTCGGGAGACAACCCAGACTGTTTTTAAAGGAGATCCTAGGTTAAGGTTTTATATATGCTGAAGAGATAGAGATACATCTTAGAGAAAGAACGTATAGCTTCAAGGTTTGTAACCCTAGTACTAATCAAGAGTACTCGTATTATCATTAATAATATTGAAGCAGTTTGTGTTTTGTTCATTGTTCTTTGTCTAGTACTGTTTCATTGATATATATCTTCTAGAGTACTAAAGTGTAGATTCCGCATACACTTTGATATACAAACAAAGTCTCAACCATTGTTATTTTGGATTTATCCAAGGTAACATACTCTTTACAAGGTAAAGAATCGATCAAGGTGTGGGATCAACAAGTGGTATCAGAGTCTGTGCTTTGAGAAACTTTGATCTAGAAGTAATGGAGTTGGAGAATTCACATAACAGTGCTTTGGCTAAGCTTCCCATGCTCAAACTCGGGGAGTATGAGATGTGGGAGATCAGGATTAAACAGTATTTTCAGATCTAGGATTATGCTCTATGGAGGTCATAGAGAATGGAAATTCATGGGTACCTATTCCTGTAACAACACCATCAGAAACTGGTACATCAACAGCAACAAAGATGATTGTGTCTTCTACTATTGAAGAAAAGACGTGTAAAAAGAATGATGTAAAGGCAAGAAGTCTACTGCTCATGACACTGCCCAATGAACATCAACTTACCTTCGACCAGTATGTTGATGCTCAATCAATGTTTGCTGTAATTAAAGCTCGATTTGGAGGGAATGAAGCAACAAAGAAGACACAGAAGGCTCTGTTGAAACAACAGTATGAAAACTTTAGTGCTTCAAGCTCAGAATCACTTGATTCTATCTTTAACAGGCTTCAAAGGCTTGTTAGTAGATTGGCAATTCTGGGTGTGGTTACTCCTCCAGAAGATCTAAATGTAAAATTTTTAAGGAGCTTACCTTCTGAATGGGATACACATGTGGTAGTTTGGATGAACAAACCTGATTTTGATACTATGGGTTTGGATGATTTGTACAACAATTTTAAAATTGTTGAACAGAAGGTTAAGAAATCTGCTGGTGCAAGCAATGATGATAAAAACTTGGCATTTGTAACTACTTCAGGTGCAAGCAGTACTAATAATATTAATACTGTTAACCCTGAAGTTAGTACTGCTACCACAAAGGTTAATACTGCCAGTACTGAAATTTGTACTGCTAGCTTTAGTGATGCCACAGTATATGCCTTTCTATCCACTCAACCAAAAGGGTCTCAACTAGTTCATGAAGACCTTGAGCAACTTCATGATGATGATTTGGAAGAAATGGATTTAAAGTGGAATATGGCACTACTAAGCATGAGGGCAAGAAAGTTCTATCAGAGAACTGGAAGGAAAATCATCATTGATGGAAGCAATACTGCTGGACTATAGGTACAATTTCATGAATACTGTTATTTATATTGACAATAATAGTACTATCTGCATAATAGAAAATCATGTTCAACATTCTAAAACAAAACATATAGAGATTAGGCATCATTTTATAAGAGACTGCAATGCTAAAAGGTTGATTCAAATGGCTAAGATTGACACTGAACATAATGTAGCAAATCTTCTTACAAAAGGTTTTGATGCTGGTAGATTTCAGTACTTAGTCTCAAGTATTGGAATGCTAAATCCCTAATGCCCATATCTCTTGTTTGTTTTTGTAAAGTGTGTTAAATGTTAGTACTTTTAAGTCTTTTTAAAATAATACTGGCTATACCTAATTAGTAACTAGCCTAGTTTATATTAAAAACTGTTTGTCCAAAACTGGTTACTTTAGTTTAGTACTAGCTAGTTATTTTCTATGTCTAACACTGTTAATCCACTTAGGTAACATTAAAACTGTTAAACAAGAAAAATGTTAGGCTTAATTTCTTGGTTTAAGCCACTCTTTCAGGATAAGCAAGGAAGTGTGAAATTGGTTACTCAATGATGCTCTATTTAAGGGGAGGAATGTTGTTTGTTCCTAAAAGTGTTGGTTTTAACACCACACAACAAATGGTCATCAGTTCACCATGTCTAATAGACATCAAGAATTGACTAGTCCAAAGCAAACGGCTATTGGTAAAGACTTCTCAATCCCATTGATTGTTGAATATTTTACTCAAAAACTATATGGTCAACATGCACCTATGTTTTTCTTACAATGAATCTTGGCTAGTCTAAAGCAAACGGCTATTGGTAAAGACTACTCAAATCCGTTAATGGCTGGTAGTTTGCCAAAAACTATACTTTGTGTGAATTTGTGAGCCAAAAGAATTGAGAGATAAAATGTGAGCTTAAAAACAGAAAGAGAGATGTGTGAAAAACAGACAGAGTGCAAAGTGAGTTAAAAGAATTGAGAGATTAACCTGAGCTAAAAACAAAAAGAGAACTGTGTGAAATATTTTTGATTATATATCCAAATTTTGGAGTTTGTACTTGCTTTTGTGGAGAAGTTAATACTGTAGGCTTATTTAGTACTCTGCTAAGGCCAATTTGGTACTGCTGGATGACCGTTAGTACTGTTTGAACCCTAACAGAATTTTTCATTAATTAATAAAGCCGTTGAGATATTTCCGCCAAATACCTATGATATAGGGTTTGACTAATTGGACTTTCGTGATCTTTCTATATATTCGCATGATTCACTCACGATAACCTCAAATTTATTTAAGTCGGTCAAACCATATCTCTAAGTTTTCTCTATATAATCTCAATTAACTTTCTCCAGCCTTCATATTTTCATAAACGATCATATCCTACACAATTACTCACACTTTTATTCATGGCAAATTTGGAATTTTGTGACAAGAACAACTTGGTAGCGTTTTTAGAGAAATCTACAGGAAGTAAAGGGTTTCATCAAGTCATAGATTTCCTAAATCGAAGTCACATTTGCTATGCACTCACAAAGAAGCCAGATGTTTATATCTCTTTTATCAAACAATTTTTGGAGTCTCTGAAGCTACTAATGATGATTTATGGAGAAGTCCAGATCAACTGCAACACTTTGATGGGCAATCAGACTATCCACTAAAGCTCTTAAGAAACATCTCACAAGTTAGATGATCATGATGGTATTACTTCTATAACCCAACTCGGAGATTTTGGAGCAGTTGGCACTCATGGGATATCCCACAGATTCAGATAAGTTAACTTTTCAAAGGTCTTTTTTTCACCTTAATGGAGGTTCTTATCCACACTATTCTCATTTCTTAGCCAAAGAAGACTGCTTGGGCGCAGTTTAGTTAGTAATCATTGCAACGCTGTTATCTGTTTAGCCTACCAATAGGAGATTAACCTTTTCTAGGTTGATTTTTGGCATATGGTGTCCAATATTTTTCAATCCCCCAAAAGTTATTTTAAATGTACCACTAATTTCCATTCAAATATGCCTAGATATGTAGAGGAAACACTTCAACAACACTCAAGAACATATCCTGTACCCTCTCTTAACATCAAAGTTTTTAACAATATAAAGAGGCCTACAAAGGGATATTCAGGCCAAGAAGTTGTTTTATTCCCTACTATGCTAAATGTTTCTGAACCTTCTACTTTACCTTTAAGAATCACATCCTCACCTTCACACTCACCTGAACCTTCAATTGAACACTCACCTGATCATACCACTGCTGCTGTATCACTCCCATCTCTAACACAACCAACACAACCATTACCTGGAGCAGAACAACATATTCCTACACCCAATGAATCACCTCTCCATGTTGTTCACTCACATGGAAGTGCTGGGGGTAGCTTGAAACTAAATGAATTGACGACTTTGGTTACCAAACTATCTGAGAGGATTGGAGTCTTGGAGGATGATTTGAAGAAGACCAAGCTAACTTACAGTGCTGCTGTCACTAAGCTCATTTTAAGGGTAAAGAAATTAGAGACTAAACTTAAGGCTGGGACAGCAAGGAAAAGAGCTCGGGTTGTCCTTTCTGAAGATGATGAAGATGTTGAAGATGATTCTTTCAAACAGGGGAGGAAATTATCTGATGCAGAGGTTCAAGAGAAAGCAAGCACTGAAACTGAACCTATTATTCAAGAAGTGACTCTCACTGAAGTCATTCAAGATCAAGGAAGCAGTAAGAAAGGGAATTCTGAAGTCAGTACCGTTGGAGCAACAAAAGGTACTACAGGTACTACTAGTGAAGTTCCAGTGGTTAGTACTGCTGAGATAAATATTAGTACTGCTGGAAGAACTGTTACTTATAGTAGAAGGAGTGAAGAGAAAAGTACAAGAAAAGACAAGGGAAAAGCAATAATGATAGAGCCTGAGCCAAAGAAAAAGTCTAAGAAAGAGCTTGAACAAGAAAGGTTGAGTTTTGCTGAAGCCATTAGACTGCAAGAACAAATGGATGAAGAACAAAGGGCACAGATTGCAAGGGATGAAGAAATTGCTAGACAATGGGATGAAGAGGAAGGGCAAAGAGCTATGTCTGAAGCCAAGTCATCTAGGAAGATAGATTGGAATGATCCTTCATTCATAAGGTATCATGCTCTAAAGATGAAACCAAAGACAGTTGCCTAAGCAAGGAGGAACATGGTTAAATACTTAAAGAATCAGGGAAACTACAAGATTAGTGATTTCAAGGGAATGTCTTATAATGAGATTAGGCTAATTTTTGAAAAGGTTTGGGATTTTAACCAACATATTGAGCCTATGGATTTAGAGCATGGAAGTGAAAGAATGAAGTCTCCTGAAAAGAATGAAGAAGAAGATGTTGATACACAAAAGGAAATGAAAGAAGTTTCTAAAGAATCTGGAGCAAAAAGAAAGAAATCTCTTCCTAGAAAAAGCACAAGAAGTACTGTTAAGAGACAAAAGATGGAACTAGATGATGAGAAGGAAGATCTCAAAGGATATTTAGACATAGTTCCAAGAGAAGATGTTGCAAAAGATGTTGAATCTCTATCTACAAAGTATCCAATTGTGGATTGGAAGACTTACACTTTGTCAGAAAACGTCATGTACTACAAAATCATCAGAGGAGATGGAAGCTCAAAGAACTACAAGATTCTGAGTGAGATGTTATATGATTTTGATAGACAAGATATAATGGAGTTATACAGGCTAGTCAAAGAAAGGTATAGTTCCTCAAAACCAGAAGGATATGATTTAATGCTGTGGGGAGACTTGCATACACTTTTTGAACCTGACGAGGAGAGTGAAATATGGATGAATCAGAATGAGTATGATTTGATAAGTTGAAATTTATGTGATTTCTGTGGAGTTCATATTCTGCTGATGCAAAATGGGATTGCTATACATATGCTTACAGAAAAGAAGTATCATCTAAGTCAAGAAATGTTATCAAAGATGCTGAGTAAAAGATTGGAGGTTGATCATGAGAGTACACAAGCATATGAACTACTAAAGTTCATCAGATCACAAGTGCAGAAGTAGAAGAGTGTTTGAAAGAATCATCATCAGAAGACAAGAAGATTTAATCCGGAAGAAACTTGGGATTTGAAGATAAATTACAAGTTTAGGGGAGGATTATTGGGAATAAATCTTCATCAAGGGTTAATACTGCCAAGGTATAACTAACAGTACTAATGGAGTTAGTACTGCCAGTACAAACTTAGTACTGTCAGAGTTAGTTAATACTGCTAGAAGAAAAGTTAATACTGCTGATGGTTAATGTTGCTGACTTGGAGATAAAGATGTTGACTTGGAGATAAGGATGCAATGAGATAAATATGGAATGAATATCTTTTATATTTTAGGAAGATTTGTATATGATTATAATTGTAATTGATCCTAAAAGTTCGGTAGTTATCTTGTAAAGGACTCCTTGTGGTGTATAAAAGGAGATCCTAGGTTAAGGTTTTATATATGCTTAAGAGATAGAGATACATCTTAGAGAAAGAACGTATAGCTTCAAGGTTGTAACCCTAGTACTACAAGAGTACTCGTATTATTATTCTAATAATATTAAAGCATTTTGTGTTTTATTCATTGTTCATTGTCTGGTACTGTTCCATTGATTAATACTTCTAGAGTATTGAAGTGTAGATTCCGCATACACTTTAATATACAAACAAAGTCTCAACAAGGTAACATACTCTTTACAAGGTAAAGAATCGATCAAGGCTTGGGATCAACAGAAAAGTTGTTTTTAAGGTTTACATGTTGGGTAATAAGGAGATGAAGTGACCTTAGTAGAGGATTAAGGTTTTTATTTTTTGTTTTATTTGTTGTAAAACCAGCCTAGAGGATTAATAAGGTAGGGATGATATAAATTTTATGTATTGGGTATAAAAGTAGGTATTTGTTGAAGTATAGATGGGTATTGGTGCTTCCATGTATGCATAAATGTAATCTATTGTGAAACGTAAACGTTTTACGTAACCAATAAAAATAAAATATGAAAAGTTAATAATTATCTTCGTAAAAATAATATAACACTTGTTTGACGTAAACTTATATTTGTTTGATGTCGGTTTACTTTGATTATTGATTTTTAGTTTACGCGATTTAACTAAACGTTGAAAATTAAAAGTGAACACGTAAAAGTTTAAAATAAATAGTTGAATATTTATTGACGTAAAAAGATGTGAAAATGTGAATTGTTATAGTCTCCCCGTGTTAAAAGAATTTCGTCCTGAAATTCAGTTTGAGTTGCCTTCCGAAGTGGTGTTGGTGAAGAAGTGCGGTTACTTGTTGTGGATTACTTATTTTTAATCCTCCAAAAACGTGGTAACAAATTTTGTGTTCTTAATATAGAGAGTCTCATTGGGACGGGTTTCAAATCCGTGTATGTACCACTTAAGATTTTTCATCCTCGACATTTTCTTTCTTAATTGCCTCAGCTTAAACGTTCAAGTTTCAAATTTATTGTGATGACTAAAGTTTGAATCCTAGTGGTCTTATCCGTTCCTTTCGGCTTAAAGCGTTAGTTATAACATTCTCCTTTCCAGGGTGATAACGGATTTTATACCTATGATGGCATTACCAAACTAAGTTCTATGGCATTGTGTCAACGTTGAATAGGTGATTTAGTAAATTCCCTAATGGCGAGCAAATTTGATGGCGAATTGTCCTAGGGCGACTAGTGATACGTCTTGACTTTTCGAGATAGGATTTGTTGTAAGGTGATGTCAACTCTATGTAGTAATGTGGAGTAAATGTCTACTTAGTTTCCATGGTTACTAATTCGATTTCCCGAAGTAAACGCGTTTTATGAATATGCACACAAAACTTTGCTTTTCAAGGATATAAGTAAAAATAGATTATTGACAAAAGTTTTATGATGACTACCCTCAGCATGACATGGTCCTTCCTGAATTATACATAGGTGATCATGCTATGTATAATTGAGGACTAACGATGCAATGCTCATTTTCGTCAAACTAACGTTATGTATATAATAGTATCAAAATGGTTTTATAGTGTGATAAAATAAGTCACAAGATAGAAACGGAGTAGTTTATAGGATGACAACAAAATGGTTTGCGAGATGATCGTAAGATAGTTTATAAGACAATAGCTAAATAGTTTATAAAGTCGTTGTAAGAATATTTGAAAGGCTACAATAGTTTAAGGAGTGGCTTGCATAAATAATTAGAGAGTTAAAGTAAAATCGACGAAGTTTTCATGACACATGAGTTTGATAGATAATTTAAAATCATCCACATAGTTCAACGAAAATTTAAAATAAAGTATGAATATGAAATCCTATAGGAAATAGAGTTGAAGAAAGAAAGTCCCAACTTAGGTTTCACTAGGTAAGACGGGTCACAAAATGACGTAGGTGTTTCAACAGTATAAGGCGGGTGTTCAAACTCATAGTTGAATGGTAAGGTAACTAATGGAATCGGTGAACTGTGATATGTTTCAAGACCATCGTGTCTTTCACAATGTATTTAAGAAAAGTTCTAGTATTTATATAAATAACTCTTATATAAATAAATGTAAAATATACATAAAGGAATGTAAGCATATATGTATATATGTAAGTCATGTAAGCACGTAATGTAAGCAAGTAAACAAGTAGTGTGTATGCACATGAAAAAGTTTGATGTGATGCAATGTTTGTGAAAACGGTTATAGTCTAGGTAAAATATGCAACCTAGTTCTCTATAACCTTGGCTCCAAATACCAATCTGTAACACCCCAAATTGGGTCGCCAGCGGAACAAGTATGTCGAGAGCGTTACCTTCATAATTCCTGATACACAAGATATGAGAGAACGACCTCTAAATGTGTTGTTTGAAAAGTAATCTTGTAAAGTTTGGACTCTAATGCACATCAGTTATGTCAAGTAGCTTGTTCACCTGAGAAATACGTGCTTTAAAGTGTCAACATAAAGTTGACTAGTTCATAGGTTTATGCAAGTATAAATGTTGGATCAAAGATTTGTAAAGTGTGTATGACCATTTCACTCCTTATAATAGTCACAAAAAATGTAAGTATGAATGTTGAAATCAAAGATTTGTAAAATGTGTATGACCATTTCAATCCTTATAATAGTCACAAAAATGTAAGTATGAAAGTTGAAATCAAAGATTTGTAAAGTGTGTATTGCCTAGTATGCAATATCCAAATGAGTGATCACCATTACACTAAGTTCATAAAACTGATGCTCTAACAGAAATAACGGACCTGTGCTCATATAGATGCCCTACCTGGAACACCCGAGCATTTATTTAGTGGACATGTACTCATACAGATGCCCTACCTGGAACACCCGAGCATTTATTTAATGGACATGTACTCATACAGATGCCCTACCTGGAACACCCGAGCATTTATTTGTGGACATGTACTCATACAGATGCCCTACCTAGAACACCCGAGCATTTATTTGTGGACATGTACTCATACAAATGTCCTACCTGGAACACCTGAGCATTTATTTGTGGACATGTACTCATACAGATGTCCTACCTGGAACATCCGGGCATTTATTTAATGGACATGTACTCATACAGATGCCCTACCTAGAACACCTGAGCATTTAACAAGTTTGTAAAGGAGCATGTAAACGAGTTTGTAATCAATCATGTAAATGAGTTTGTAATGAGTATGCAAACAATTTTGTAAATGTGTATGTAAACAAGTATGTAAGCAAGTTATGAAATCAAGTATGTAACAATTTGTAAATGCGCATGTATTCTCACCCAAAAAGATGTTAAAGTATATGTAAAACGAGTAAAACATGAGGCTATAAACTAACCTCAAGTGAATGTATCGAATGTAGTAACAATCAACAAAGAATATCGTCACGAATAGCTGAAATGCAACCTAATTAATTATAGATCCTATACGTACGATGTATTTAAAATAGATGCAACAATGTATATTATAAGTTATATCACCACCTAATAGCTTTGTTTAAGTTGTAAAAGTTGAAACAATGTTTAAGTCACGCTTGATATTTAATGTCCAAGTATATGTATCTGTAAAAATATTATCTTTGTCAAATAATTGATTATTTGTTAATAACGCTTGATTTAATATTTTTATTATTTATATAATGATATTATTTAAATAGTTTAATCATTTTGTAAAATATTATTTATAAAGTTAAAAACGTGTATAAATATTATATAAGTAATACTACATTATTTTTTAATGTTTTTATAGCCCAAACGGATCTGAAAACACTCGTAAGCCACTTTTAAAAATTTCTAACAGCTTTGGTGTATTTTATGTAAATGTAGAAAATAAAAATAGTGTATTTAAATCTTTAGAAATTCATAACTTTCTCATATTAACTCCGTTTTGCGTGTTCTTTATATGTAAGAAATCGTGACGAGATTATCTAACAAAATATTATATTTACAAATTTTATAACATTCTGTACAGGAACAATAGCAATAATCTGTTATTTATAAAAATACCTTTTATAAATTTAAGAGTAAACTGCAAAAATCATCCTTGTGGTTTGTAGTTTGTAGCACTAATCATCCCTAGCCGATACTATTGGCACTAATCATCCCTGAGTGGTGAAACTTTCGGCAAAAATCATTATCAAAATCTTGTAAAAATCATAACTCCTTCGTTTTAATTCCGTTTTTAATGTTCTTTATATCCACGAAATCGTGTTGAGATGTTCTAACAAAATAAAATGTTCATACATTTTTATCAGTTTCGAAACAGTAACAGTTTTTATAAAACTACTTTTATAGAAACACATTTACATATTTAATTATCGTAATCTCGTAAAATTCATAACTTCTTCGTTATAGCTTTGTTTTTCGAGTTCTTTATATGCTCGAAATCCTCATAAAATGTACTAATTGAATCTTAGGTTTGTATATTTTATAAAAGTTTTAATTCTAATAGTAGGTATAAAATGTTTGTGTAATAAATATAATTTATAACTTGTTTTATAAATTATAACATGATAAAATTATTACAAGTCCTCCAAATTAATTAATACCACATATCTTGCATACTTTAGGTCCTCTTAGTTCATGTCCAACATTTATGTCCAATATGTCCCATCAAAGTGTCCACAATAAATCATGTAATTAAACCAACACTTGTAATATACATAATAAAATGTGTTCTTGCTTTCTAATACATATTTAACATATTTTTACCATGAACATGTGTTTACTTGAATATGTATAATCTTGTATTATTTATAAACTTTATAAGATAATTGCTAGGTGGTGAATAAACAATATAACAAATATGTAAGTATGTAAATGAATGAACTAATTATAAAAGTGTAGAGATTATAATGGACCTTATGTGAATGAATGAAGAAGTGAACCCTAAATCAAAACCCTAGTTTCTTCAACCCGAAATCCTTTTTATAAACCCTTGATTAAACAAAACCCTAGCTTTGAAATACACTTGAAACACCTTATTTAATAACCTTAACAATACTTGTATACTTGTGTTCTTGGTAAAATGAAACTATAAAATCCTTTGTATAATGATTTTAAGTCGTGGGTTTCAAAGAGGAACAAGAGAGAATTTGTTTGATTATTTGCTAGTTGTAAGTGTGTGAAATAAGTCTTACTATGAGGTCCTATTTATAGTGGAAGTATTAAGCTAAACAACTAGCAAAACCATGGATCAAGAGTGGTAATGGTACAAAGTGTAAGACCTCTCCTCCTCCCTAGGAGGAGGGTACGGTTTAGGTACAAAGAGAGGACAAGTGATTAGCCAATTTATGGAAAAATGGTTTTTGAGGTTTACATGTTGGGTAATAAGGAAATAAAGTGACCTTAGTGGATGATTAAGGTTTTTATTCTTGTTTTATTTGTTGTAAAACCGGCCTAGAGGATTAATAAGGTAGGAATGATATAAATTTTGTGTATTGGGTATAAAAGTGGGTATTTGTTGAAGTATAGATGGGTATTGATGCTTCCATGTATAATGTAATTTATTGCGAAACGTAAACGTTTTACGTAACCATTAAAAATAAAATATGAAAAGTTAATAATTATCTTCGTAAAAATAATATAACACTTGTTTGATGTAAACTTTTATTTGTTTGATGTCGGTTTACATTGATTGTTGATTTTTAGTTTACGCGATTTAACTAAACGTTGAAAATTAAAAGTAAACGCGTAAAAGTTTAAAATAAATAGTTGAATATTTATTGACGTAGAAAGATGTGAAAATGTGAATTGTTACAAAAAGGGGCGAGTAAGGCAGGGGATTGTCTGAGATACCAAGCATCCTACAGTGTTAAAAATGTAAAAGATTATAAAACCCTTAAGTTTTTATACATAATTTGCATAAAAGCCCTTCAAGTTTTTATTGTGGTCTAAATTTTTATATAACAAACTTTATGTATCAAATATCTAATAAATACGAAGCGATTTATACAATAAAAGATACACCGACATAAAAACATCTGGATTACGAACAAAATGAGCCAAATATTGATTGATTTAGAAGTGCGGACGGTTTTATTAAAAATTGCTAAATTTTAGTATACGTTTTTTAGGGAAAAAAAAACTTTCGAAACATACTCTTAACCTACATAATAATTTTAAAAAACACCCTAAATTTATTTAAAAAAAACTTAATGACAACACGAATGGAGTACACTCTCATTTACCAATGCTCGATATTTCAAAACCAAATAAAAATATCCCCACCACAACACGCGAGCACCATTCTTTCTCGTTTAAGTAAATATGTTTCATGAAAGACTACAATTGGTTCAGATAATCAATTATGTGATTTCACATTTGTCTAAAAAGTCATTAATTTGTGGTGCTTTGTATTGCTTATACAAAATGACTATTGCGATTTGATGAATATATTGTGTAGTGACATAAAAAGAGTCATAAAGACACACCACCATTCATTGGCAGGGATGTGTTAGTTTGTGCGTCTATTTGAGAAGCGGTGTGTGACGTTGAGGTGACACAACTAACACACAAACTGACGCGTCACGGTTAAAAATGGTTTAAAGGTAGATTTGGTCATTTGAAACCAAGAATCCATTTATACACAGCTGCTATGTTGTAACATTAAATGACTAGTCATTCAATGTGTCTTTCACAAAGACAATTATTTTTTTTCTTTTTTATTCAACTAGCAAATACACAAATCATCAGTACAATGAAATATTCATATGCTTTAGTACATCATTTAAGGGCCGTCTTGTTTACAGAATGTTTTTTAAGGAATTTTAATCTTTAAAAGAAATTGTAATTTAATTTAATTGTAATTCAAATAATTGGAACGTGTTGGAATTGTAATGTGGTGTAATTGTAATTGATGAAATTTGCCGATGTGTTTGGTTGACTCGCAACGTAATAAAATTCAATTTTTTTTATAAAACTTAAAAAATTATTATAATACTAATTAAAATAATAATAATAATAAAATAATGATACTAATAAAATTAATAATAATAATAATAATAATAATTAATAAACAATAATAATAATATTAATAAATTATAAATAATAAAATAATAAAATAATAATAATAATAATAATAGTAATAATAAATAAGTAAATAATAGATAATAGATAATAATAAAGATTATTATTATTTTAATAATAGATAATAATATGTTTCTCTCTCTTGTGTAGGCAATTGTGCATCTTCCTCACGATCTGTCCCTTTCACTAATACAATAATGATTCAACATTTCTTGTTGAATTGTGGCTTGTCCTACGGTACCCTTGAATTTCCTATTCGATTGTGCCTTTTCTAATTTTTTATTTTTATTTTTTTATTAACTGTTTCGATTTGTTTGTGGGTTTCACACTTGAGACTTGATTGGCTTATCTGCTATTGTGGGCTTGTTGCATATTCGATTGTGCTTCTCCTTTATAATTGTTCTGGGGTTTCGCTTGTTGCAACGTGGTGTTTGGTTTGATCCGTTACGCTGTTGTGGTTTTTTGGCTATTCGACACAGGTTTTCCTTAAATCTGTGTTCGGGGTTTATTTTCTATAGTGGGAATTTCTTCGCTGCTATTGAGGTGGTTTAGTAGTGGCATGGCGGTTGTGCGTTTTCATTGCCCGTTCTTAGGTCTTAGTGGTTGTCAAGATGGTGGTGGAAATAGGCTTACCAAGACTTCTTTGATTACACACCTTCGCGATCGGCATTGTAGGGGTGAGGCTCAAGCTGTCACAAAACACTCTCTTCTTAGTGATTTGGTTGTTTTTGAGAGAGCTGAGGTAACCTTTAAGCGTATGGGGCTTTGGTTATGTGGGGTTTGTTTTAAAATGCATACCCTTCGGTCTAAGTGTCGTCATGGCAATGGTTCAGATTTTGTGTGGATGGAGTTGTTCATTTCGTGCTTTATGACCTTACTAAGCCTCAGCTTGTTTTCAAAGGGGTTGCGTACTGTCAAATCCATCCCTCCAAAGTGTCGTTTGGGGTTTTCTCGTGTCTTGAAAGGAGCTCTTGATGAGGTGATTTGCAAGCCTGGTGATATCTATTGTTGGGTTAGTTTGTTAGTCTTGCCTCTTTACCTCCTTAAAACCTTTCGTCCGAGGAGTAATCTTGAGTGCAAGTCTGCTATTAAGCGACAACGTCAGGAAGAGAGTATTGTTAATGCCATTCGATCTTGGGGTATGCTGGGTGGTAGTTTGCAACTTTTGAGGGAGACGTTGGCTGAATCCTCCCCTTCTTTATCACATGTTGATGACGAAGGCATTGATTTAGGTGAGAGGAATATTAAGCAGTGTAAAAGGAAGATATCTGATGGGCATTATACTGCGGCTGTCAGAGTTCTTTCCTCTTCTGGTGTTGCTCCTTATAGTGATGCTACTCTTGAGGACTTAAAGACTAAACACCATTTCAAACCTGCTCCCTCTTTACCAAATATACCCTTAGATCATCATCACCTTATCGCATCTTCAACTGTGGTTCTAGACATGATTAAGAGCTTCCCTCATGGCACGTCTTGCTGGCGGGATAGGTTGCGTACCCAACACCTCATGGATTGCTTAAGTGGATCTACTGTTGCTGTTTCTGATGAGTTAGTCTCCTCTATCACCCAAGTGGTGAATCTTTTTCTTAACGGGAGTTGCCCTAAGATGTTGGGTGAGTATATTGCCAATGCCCCTCTCACTCTCCAAGGTTAGTGCTCTTGCGATTGGTCATTCCTTGGATGGTTATTTAGATGATCTACAGTTTAGGGTTGGGGTATCGGGAGGAAGTGAGGCTATTCTACATGCAGTGAATCGTTTAATTGAGGGGAGTGGCGATGATGTTGGTCTCTCGATACTGTTGGTGGATTTTAAAAATGCCTTCAACTTGGTAGATCGAGAGGTTATGTTACGAGAAGTTCATCTCCGTCGTCCTGCTATCTCACGTTGGGTGGAATTCTGTTACTCTAACCCCAGCTAGATTGTATTACAGGGATCACACCTTATAGTCATGCCAAGGGGTGCAGCAGGGCGATCCCCTTGGCCCGTTTCTTTTTGCCTTAGTTTTACATCCCTTGATATGTAAGATTAGAGACTCTTTTACCCTTTCTCTACAAGCTTGGTATTTAGAGGATGGTACTATTATTGGAGATACTTTGGTTGTGGGGAAGGTTTTAGAGTTAATTGTGGAGGATGGCCCCAGTTATGGCTTGCATCTAAATGTTGATTAAACTGAAGTGTTTTGGCCAAAGGAAGACCCTCGAAGCAGGCTTACGGGTGTTTTCCCGTCTAATATTGCCCGACCCACACATGGTGTTAAATTACTTGGTGGGCCTGCTAGTGTGGTTTGATTTTTGTAGTAAACTTGTGATGAAGCGTGTGGCCAAAACCATTGGGCTTATAGATGATGTGGCTAAGATTAATGATCCTCAATGTGAGTTGTTGCTTCTTCGTTCTTGTACAGGTAATCCAAGCTATACTTTTCTATGCGTACATGCCCGCCCCGTATCTTTGAGTCTGCCCAACCTTTGATGTGGCTCTTCATTCTTATTTGGAGCGTATTGTCACAGCTTCTGTGTGGAGTTTGATCTAGGCTGATCTAGGATTATAAATAACAATGAACATAAATACGAATTTGCACAGCGGAATATTATCAAGACAATGTTATTTTAACAAGGTTTTTCATTCCATACAAGCCTCAATTCTATGTGATCAATGTAGAACGATTACCTAACTGTAACAGGATCAAAGACACTTTGATCTTGAGGCTAAACCACATACTCTAGACGTCTACTTCTTTACTTGTGCACACACACACACACGTTTTGCACTTTTCACTTACACGACTCTCATACTAAACTAATGTATAAGGATCTCTTTATATAATAGAGTCCATAAGACTTACAAAGAAAACTAATTGTATTAGGAAACTAAATCTTCCTAATCTTTATCTTCATATCTTTGACCAAATCTTTTAGAATCCTCCATCTTTTGTAGAATTCCAATCTTGACGACTTTGATCCTCTTGTTTTCCTTTTGTTTCATTCTTGTTTCATTGTTTTGTATCATTTTTTTGTATCATCAAATCAATATAATTCCCAACATTCTGGATTAGGGTTTGGCGACTGGTAATGGAGGCTTGCTACCTTACCCTTTGCATTTAGGGGGCTTAGGGTCTATTCTGCTGGTGATGTTTTGAATTATGCCTTCCTTGCTTCACGATTACAGTCTGCTGGATTGCAGTCTAAGCTTCTTCAGCATACTGGTATTATAGCTTTCAGACCTAATTTTGATGATGCCTTATGTGTGTTTAATACGTCTATGGAGACTGACTTTTTGAGTAACCCAAGTGAGATCGCTGCCCCCAAACTCATGAAGAAAATGGTAGATATATATTTCACACGGGTTACTAAAAATGCAGAATCCACATTTTCCTTATCTCCTCGATAGATGGCCTTGTGAAAATCTCAAAAGGAGGATCACACCTCTGATTGGCTTAGGACGGTTCCTATCTCTGGTTTGGGACAAACTATGAACGGTAAGACTTACCGTTGTGTTTTGTGTTATCACTTAGGTATCCCCTTATTTTCTGTTTCGAAGCCTTGTTCAGCTTGTTCAAAGGTTTTTGTTGGGGACATTTATGGAGACCATGCTGTATCATGTGCTGGTATTATTGGTATTAAACATCGTCATAATATTGTACGCGATACACTTGTCGACATATGTTATCGTTCTGGGATTTCAGCTGGTAAGGAAGTCGATATCGGGTTGGATGGGGGTGTGACAAACCATTACGTCCAGCAGATATGTTGCTTTACTCATGGGATGGGGGACTTGACGTGTGTGTGTGGATCTGACTGGATCTTCACCTTTGACACAAATCGAGATGACTGATTTCGTACCCGGTCGGGCGGTGATTGATGTTGCACAACGTAAACGTGGTAAGTATATGGCTAAGTGTGCAGCTATTGGATATGGGTTTCTTCCATTTTTCTTCTCTTCCTTTGGGGAATTAGAGGCGGGACGCGGTTACCTTGATGAAGCGGATCCAGAAATTCTCCATAACTGGAATTTCAGCTGGTAAGGAAGTCGATATCGGGTTGGATGAGGGGTGTGACAAACCATTACGTCCAGCAGATATGTTGCTTTACTAATGGGATGAGGGACATGATGTGTGTGTTGCTCTGACTAGATCTTCACACTTTTATTCTAATTAAGTGATGATAATAATAATAATAAAAAAATATAATAATAATAATAATAATAATATCCCGGCTTCTCTCTAATTTGTTGTAAATCTCTTGAGCTTCTTAATAAAGTGATTTATAATAATAAAAGAAAATAATAAAAAAAAATTATAAATACTGATATTTTAAAGTATAAATATTTTGAATTACAACGTAATTCAAAACTTTTCATCAAACTTCCTATGTAATCTGAATTCCCTCACTTGATGTAATTGCAGTGACTGAATTACAATCAGGAGCGTAGGTACATAGAGGCAAAAGTGGGCTATGGCCTACCTCATAATGTCTTATTTATTGTAGATGAGTATCAATCATAATATCATATAACCCAAATACCCAATATGCTAGAAAAATATTGTATTCAAATTTAGCCCACTTTAAAAACTAGTATAGTTTATTAGCAAATGCAATCATTATGTAGGTATTAATAATCTATATATATATATAATAAAACAAAATCTTTTTAAATCTCCCTCCAATACATGATTATGTCACTAATGATAGCACTAATGACATCACTAATCATGTCATTAATGCTGACTTGTCAAACACAAATTTACGTTTATCATCCTTTATTTAATTACATGTTTTCTATTTCAACCCTTTTTGAAATTTAAGCATATATACTGAATTCACTTTCTAACATTCAATCTTCGTATGATCTATTTCTTTCCAAAAAAACCACGAACCTAATTTCTGCTTCAGATATCATATCTATTATATTAAAAGAATCAGCCCCTTAATTTTTATGAGGATATATCCATTAAAAGTTTGTCTCACCCAGATATCCATAGGTATAAAACCCTGCTGCATACAAACAAGACACATCCCTCTTCTCTCCATCCTTAATACCGAGTCTCTTCTTCTTCCTCCCTCCTTTGATTCATTATCAGTATCCATTAAAAGCTTTGAGCCCTCTTCTCTCCATCTTTAATACTGAGTCTCTTCTTCTTCCTCCCTCTGATTCATTTAACCCTCTCTGCAATCATACGTACCCTCATAATTATAACCCATGAATTTAAGGTGTTGGTTTGAAATTCATTTATAGATAGACCTATCATGTTTAATAACTGATGGTAATTTATTTCAGAAGGCTATTTATTTGTGAAGGCTGTGTGTAAATCACAACACCCATGGTAAGGAAGAAGATGGGGAAGCAGTCAAAATAAGGTACCAATCTCTTTATAAATCAAAACTCAATTATACTCATATCCCTCATCTTTTTCCTACAAACTGATTCAGGATCAGGTATGACAAAAAATTGAAATTTGGGTTTATTATTTTTCTTTTTGGTTTTTTGGCAAATTGTCATTGAGCGAGATGAGTTTTGTTGTATTTATATTTATGCTTCCAAGAAGAAGCAAATAACCAGTTTGGGATTCGTTGTTTGCAGGCGTATGGAGTTGCAAATATGTGAGTTGTGTTATTGATTTTTAAGCTAATTAGCAGTTTTTCAGAAGAAGATTAGGGATTGAAGGTATGTTATCATGTTAATTTTGTTTTTTGTTGGTTGGTGATTTGTTATGTTATGGTGATGTGTTGCCTGTCGTTGTTGTCGTGACATCTTAATGGTTTAGGATTCATTCATGCTAAACTGAATTATTAGATTCTAATGACCGATATGCGTCTTTATTATTAGCCAAATTACCTTTGCCAGAAATGCATTATTTTAGTTATTATAGAATCAAATATACTAAAGATAAAAAACATGTTGGTTTTGTTAATTGGTGATTGATTATGATTTGTTCCTGTACAGTGACAATGTTTCACTATTATTTTTAAGTCACTATTTTGGATGGTTTGGTAAAATATGAGCGGAAAAAAGGAAGGTGACGTGTTAGTTAACAATGTTGGGAAATCAGTGAGCAAGCCTTATACTATTGGGACTGAAACAAATGTTAATAATTCTGTAAATAATCAATGTGAGACTGGCTAGCGCCTTACGTCTAAATGACAAAATCGTGCAAGGTGTTTTTTGTACAATAGTTTACCTGTTGAGAAAAAGATGCTATATAAAGATGAACATAAAGGCACATATTGGTTCCTGAAAATGTGTAGAAGTTTCCCACTTGGTCACTTGAGTCTTGACATGATTAAGACAAAGAAAGAATATTGAAAACCTTACGGCGTTCTAGAAATTCATGCTGCATTGGTTCGTTATTTACTAGCCAACATCTTGATATATGTATGAACCACTATAGGTATTATGTAATACATAGTAATAAACTTTTTTTCCCAAATTAATTGACATCAAAAGTCAATGATGTCACCTATTACTTCAACATTGATGTTCTTATTAGCTATTGCGACCATTTATGTCCAATTCTAATTTTTCACTTAGTGCAACCTTATCGTGTGACTATGCAGGATGGATATCACAATTCTTTAAGTGAAAGATTCAAAAGATACCACACGGTGCCTGCAGATGGTTTGCAGCAAAGAAGCCCAATTAGTTTAATTTTCATTCAAAGCACAAATTTAAATTCTAATGTGTATTACAAAAAAACAGTTAAGTTAGATAATGTTTCTGAAACTTCCAATCAAAGACTACAATCTGCAATGGTTCTCTTTAAAAATTTACATCAGCATTAGTGACCATGTATGTATTCTTTTGGCTTTCTGTTAGTTCAGTTATTGTTGTGTTGCGTTGTGTAGTTTGACATACTTTATGTATGCAAACTTGTAACACTTATAATTGAATCTATACAAGGTAACGTGATAAAGTCCGACAATAGGTAACATGTTGACAACTGAGTTATGTTTTGTCCATGTGGTCTGCAATGGCATCATCGACATCAAGGCTGCAGTGAAACAAAAACGCATTAATGCAGCCTAAGCTGACATCCAACACTTTTGCAATCGCATTAGCAGATTTGAGGTCGTTGTTTACAAGGAACATAAGACAGATAAGAAATATTTAAACAATTTGCATTTTCTAATTTTCCATTATTATTGAAATGAAACTAAACCCGTATATTTTAATGTGACCATGACAGTGACGTGGTTGCAGGTGTGTCGATCCCAAGTGGAAGTAACTGTCCGGAAATGAGCGTCTCTGATGTAATCTACAATAAACAGGTTTTTGTACTAAATATGTGATTGTTGCTCTGTCACAACAAATTAATATAATTATAAGAAAATATAACTGTCATAATTATAAGAAAATATAATATCACTACCCTTAGAAAAAACACTAATTATGTTAGTTAACTAACATTATGTTAGTTAAATTTTCACCTAAATAGCCCACTGATTAGTGTTCTTTTTTATGTACATAACCCGTATGTAGATGAAACAGAACTCGAACTGACCCGTTTATAAGTAGATGTGTGGCTACTAATAGTTACGGTCTATGAGTTTGATATAAGAAAAAACCAATTTATAGGCACTGTGAAATCTACATAAGGATGTTGTCGTATTATCGAGGATTAGAATGGGCACTCAGATCTTGAAACGAGCATTAGATGTTTAGTTCTTTTCTATGCAAAGGTTCGAAAAATATTTAAAACAGTTATGGCATTTATTTATGTTGTTTCAAACAACTTGGCTGCGTATCATTATTATACTTTATTAAAAAGGGGAATTTGGGTCATAAATGCATTAAATGCAAACCGACCCGGCCCGACTTTTTTTGCGGGTTTGGCAGGTTTCGGCGGGTTGACCCGGTCTAACTTTTTTTTATATTAATCCCTCACCGCCCCGACCTATTAATAGCACCTTAACACGTGTCTCTTCCCCTTAACACGTACACACAACCTCTCACATCTCCCACGGTCTCTCCCACTAAAAAACACACACAAAACTGCCTCCTTTTTCTTACCGGTGGTTTCTCGCCTGAAAAAAAACAACACAAATCGATTATAAACACACACTGTCACACACGCACGATCCTCTGTTATCAAGATTCAAAGAAAAAGACTTCAAGATCCCTAATCTATATTGTAAGTTTATAAACTATTATTTTCGAATTTTAACCACGTGGTAGGCTACGTGTTGTATCCTCGATTCTTCTTCCACACAGCTCACATAACCTACAACCACCTCTTTGGGTTTTTCGGCGAAGTATTACGTTTTTCGGCCAAGCTTTCACTATCTCAGCTTCAACTCTAAAACTATAAGGTAATACTACCCTAATTTTACATTAATCAGACATTCAAAATTAGTCTCTTTTTTAGAAATTTTAGGATTCGTCATTTTTTTGGGTATGGTTATGGAGTTTGATAACGGGTTATAAAATTATGGGTATGGTTGAGATAGTGATAATAGGGATTGATGCCTCTTCAGGTTGGGTTAAACCTTCAATGTGGTGGTGTCCGGGAGAGTTTGGTTTTGTAGACCAGGTAACTATTTGATCATAAATTTGTTGATTTATGGATTTTGTTATTGAACTTTTGTCGACAAGTAATAGAGTTTACACGGTTTTGAGGTTAATCATTTTTGTTTTTCATTTGTAGAATGTGACCATCCTAAAATAGCTGATGATTTCTTCCTCAAGAGAATGCCGAATCGTTGCAAGGTATAGTATCCCGTTATTAATGTTCTTTTCTATCTATGTGGTTATTTTTAGAATATTTGAACAAAGGCTAAAGTATACCGTTGTTTGCAGGAATTGGAATGGAAATGATGAAACAAGCACCACAAGACCATGTGTATTACTACACAAGTAGGTGAATACTTATCGCCAAGTATTTTTGGATTTAAAATAACTGACATTTAGAGTAAGGCATAGCTCTATATATGAATTCGGTCCATTATTTGTCACTTGGAAGAAAACTGTTTGACATAAGATCATGATTTTGCTAAGTTACTATTCTGGACTTTTTGTAGTAATTAGTGAAACTTAATTTTGACTTGCATATGATCATATAGAAACAAAAATTATAGATTTGATACCTGAATTTAATGTTAAGGCTTTCATCATCGTTCTTGCTATTCTCCAATAAAACCAAAACCTACTTATTTATTTGTTTCTTCTCCAGGTCGTTTCAAGGAGATTAATAAACGCTTATAACACAAACAGTTGGATACTTAGAGTGGTCATTCTTGCCAGGTAAAATGCTATATGGATTCATCACATACTGTCAATTCGGGATATGATAATTGGTATGTTGTATTTTCTCAGATATATAGTTATGTCTATGACCTCTTCATGCTAAAAATGTCTCCTCGATCAAGGATTATCTAGAATTCAACCGCTTGATGTTCGCGTTAGCTGCTCTGTTCTTATAGCGTTTCTTTTAGGCTTTGGAATAATAATCGTGGTGATTAGGATCGTAGTATCAACCATGGGTTTTGGGGGCTCAAATAGGTCTGGCTTTTGGGGGGCTAAAATGGGTTGGTTTGGGAGCTGCAATCGGGAGTTTGGATGCTAAAATGGGACTGAAACGGATGCGTTTGGGGGGCTAAAGTGGGCTGAAATGCGTGGGTTTGGGTGCTGAAACGGGGGTTGAAATCGGTATGTTGTTGTGAAGATCCCGACAAACTACCAACCAATCAAGCGAATTAACTAACATTCCAGGTTAACGTTGTTATATAATTACGATTGAATAATCTAATGAGTTTTACTATAGAGTTATATTCGTTCAAAGGCAAAGACAATTTTGTCAGTTTAATATCCAAATAAGCGAACCACTTTTTCATTTATATATACAAACCAGAGAGTTTATAATTAAAATTATGGACTGTAGTTTCATTATGATCACTATTATTTAGTTGCTCTTACATTTGATATTTAAGTTATATATTTTAGAACGGATTTCCATGATACCGAACGCGCTGACACGTAGAAAGGGAGCATGAGAAAAATTATTCTCCTGCAAACTAATGAAATAACTGTCTTTGATTCCGCATTGTGTTGCAGGAACGTGTGATGAAACATTGGTAATTTTGATAAGGAGCGCACAGGTTGGTGTATCGGGAGGAAGGATGAGGCGTGAAGATGTACAATGAACTCCGGCTACCAATAGTAAGTCTCATCATATCCTTATTAATGTTTTTTTATGATTTTATTGAATTCGAATATGAGAGAGAGTATAATTATTTGATTAGGTTGATGTTATAATTAGATCGCGCGCTTAAGTAGAGAGATAGAGAGAGATAGTTTAGGGTTTGCTTATTGTTAATGTTTATTCTTATAAGCGGAACTTATCTTCTTTTGCTATATTAACTTCTATTACGTTCGTTATTTTTTGCAGCCAACGATGGGATCGATACAAGCATTGTCAATAGTGATAAAAGAAGCTTCAACACAAAATTTTGTTGTTCAGCAGTTCTTAATCTTTTACAGAACCAGGTAGTGTGCCGAGGGATTGAAGGTAGTGTGCCGCATGCCACTGATTTCGTTTGGAATGTTTACAGAATCTAAATAGCTAGCTTAGCGAGATGGTGTTCATTTGCAGATGCTTAAATACTAATTCAATCGATAATACACAACAGATGATCTCCAATGCTGATAAAAAAACGATGCTTCTAACATCTATTTTCCAAACCACGTCTTTACAGTAAACAAGTTATAATCTTCAACCAGTTAAGGTACTATTTTATGTTCAAAAAAAAGGTAAGGTACTATTTAGATGTTATAATATGTTCTAATAAGCACAGACATGTTGTTGTTTACTATTTGGCACTGGTCTTATTTACTAAAAAGATCAGTTGATTGTTTCCAACTTCTAACTGCAAAAACGTTAATTTGCAGATATTTAGCTCTATGGGTCAAAAGAAGGACAACTTGGAAAATGAACTCGCTCGACATTACACCAAAAATTGGTTTGCAAGTAAGCTTTTTTCATAGAGTAAATTGATTGTTTCTAGCATGTCTACTATTAGTCTCATTGCACATTCGCCTGAAAATGAAAATCGCCCAAAGTGCCAATCTACTTGAGCTTATGAGTTTATAAACTTGATGACCTGCATTAGATAAGTAAATTTAGTTTCAGCCAAATTGGACACAAAACCGGAGAAATTGATAGTGAAATGGCACCGCTGTCACAAGTTTTGAATAGTTTGGAAAAAAGTAATTTGTGTACGACAACGGTACTTTTTTAACCATTTTTAAAAAAATTTCAAGATTGACCCATTTGGTAAATTGGTTAAAGATTGTTGCTTTAGGGTGAATTAGCAACTTTTATGAAATGGGTTTATGAAATTTGAGCTAATTAGCATCTTTTATGAAATGAGTGTGAAAAGATGGACCAGATTAGCAATTTTTATGAACATGTATATCAGTACCACTTTAAGGTTCATGTAAACCAAGTACAATCTTAGACTTGGAAAACGACGATGATAATATGATGATAGATGCATCATCAGTTAGAGATCTCCACCAACCGCCCGAGGTTTTTCACATGAGACAAGTTTTCAGCTGATAGTGGCAAAGAATATTTAGAGCTGACATATTCTGCTAGAATGAAAGTCCAATTCACAAGAGAGGTAGTAAAATGATACGGATTTTGTAATGAGTGTTATCTTTTTGTTAAAAGACCATAATATTTATAAGATTCTAATTTAGTGCCCAATCATGACAGATTGTGCGGAGATTGCACACAATGGATCATTCCACAAAAGGAAGGAGATCGTTGAACGTGTAGCACACCTGGATATTGTTGTTACCAACGAACTAGCCAGGTTGCGTAGCCAGGAGGACGAGTAAGCATGTTAATTTTTCTTTTTGGTTATAACTAGCCAGCTTATAATTACAAGAGTATTGCTTATTTTGGTTATTTCAGCTTATAAGATCCGTAGAAAATCTAAAACAAACACTCCTGTAGTATTAGGATTTGCTTATTTCATGCTTATCTTTTTTTTCGATCATCTCCATAAATAAGCAAACTAAGAAAAAAAATTGATTGCCCTGTTCCATTAAACTCTTTGCAGGCCGTTATATGAAAACTTTCAGGAAGTCTATTGATGTCAAGATTAAGGATGAGGCTGAGTTTATCGAAGGCCAGGATTAAGGAAGAGGCTGAGTTTATCCCGGTAAGCTGACACAAACACTCCTCTAATATACTATTTCTTATTTCTGTGTAGTTATATGTGTATTAAATAAAGAAAACAAGTGAGCGTAATGGACACAATGAAACCATATAGTTTAGGCAGTCACATACTGGTAGCTTAATGCATGCCGGTATGTATTGTACATCTGTAACACCCCCAAAATGCGATACGTAGCAGAATACAACGATTGGGGTGCTACTTCCTAATACATGCACACGAGTCCCAGTAAACGTTCAAAGATACGTTTATAAAACATAAATTTATTTATTATAAAGATCAGAGTTACATAGGTCCCAAATACTAAAATAAAATTTATTTCTAAAAGTCACAACACGACTTTGTTTCTAAAACATGTATTTAGTTTATGACACTACTTCACCGAGGCACCGTCCTTGTTATCCGCGTTCCGCCCCATCCAAACCATCAACAGCAATTAACCTGATATACATGCTTAAAACATAAACAAAACGTTAAGTGATTTGGTATGTGCTTAAATACACATACCTTTTCCTTAATAAAACGAGCTTAAATGACCAAAAACGGACTTAAAATGCTAAATATATGCTTGTTTTGTATTATTTACTGTGGAAGTAACGGATATCCACAAAAAGACAAAAACAAGGCAAAAACCGGACAAAATCGAGCACGAGATTGGAAAGAGCGTGGAAAACCGAAGCCAAAGGCGTACGCATCTTAGTGGGCCAACCCAACCCAAGTTAACGGGCCAAGTCAACCTATTAAGCCATCTATACAAAGCCTTTATTATAACAAAAGCCCAAACCAATTAAAACCGGCCCAACAACAACACTAGCCCAAAACCCTTTTAACCATTACCCCATACACCTGTTATTACATTGTTAGTCCCCAAGGACTAACACTGACAGTCCTATAAAATTACATCGTTAGTCCCTAAGCCTAACTACCCACTAAACGGTCGTTAACCCTTAACCCCCAATTTTGAAATATTATTAAATAATACCCGAAAAGGGCGGGAAAGCCAAAACAGGGCATGTCAACCCTCCCCATTGATGCAAACGTGTTCAAGACTCACTCCTACGCATCCCTGACACACGCCAGAGCCACGTGGCAATCTCTGATTGGACAAAATGACACGGCGAGTATTTTGGGCAAGTCAATGCATTGAAGACAAGTTTAATGGTGATTGAAGCTTCCATAAACAAGTTTGGAAGGTCTTTATGATTGATTAGCTGTCTTGCCTCAAGGATATCACAAGACTCCCTTATAAATAGGGGAGGATTTTGAGCTTATGGGATTACCTTTTACTTTTGTTTTGCAAACATTTTTTTACTTTATTGTATTCAATAAGCTGTTCTTAAAGCTTTGTCATAAGCATTTTTACTTATCAAACTTTGTATTCTCAAGTTACTCAATAAAAAAATCAAGTTCTGTTCTTCATAATACTGTTATATGGTTATTGAGCATTTAGATGATAAGCCAGTAAAGGATGGGCTTATCGGGCTTACTAGCTTAAGAGAATAAGCTAGAACTTGTTACCTTCTTGTTTAAGCAAGAATTAAGGTGTGTTTCATTTTCTTTATTCAAACAGCTATTATTTTGTCATTTTCTTATTCAACTGCTTATTTACTGTGTTCAAGTGCTTATTTCTGTCTTATTTGTGCTTATTAATATCCTTAGTTGTTATTTGTTGCTTATTGATAGTTAAAATCTCATTAGTTTAAGTTTTGATAAAAGTCTGTCCTAAACAACTTAAAACTGCTTATTCTATTTGCTTATTATTAAGTGCTTATTGAAGGTTGGATTTTGCTTATTAAGTCTTTTTATACTTAGTTGGTAATCTATTCTTAAAAACCCTAGCCTAAATCAGTCCTTAAAAAAAATGAAACAAGGAATTCTAAAGGGTTTTGGCACAAGCAGCACTAACCCATGTTAGTGCCGCTTGAGTCCTATTTTTGACCCAAAAAGTTCTCTTTTTGGTCATCGCAATCTAAGGTCTCTAAACAGTACCATTATCATAAGTCTTATAAAGCCAAAATTCATTTGTAAGGTTTTAGTAACTAGGTGTATAGATCTGAGGCATCAGCTCAAATTCCTCGGAGGAACTTTTGCTAAATTTTCATTAAAAGCTTAATAATATTGTTAATGTTTTGGTTTTAGTCTCAATATGCATTAGAATAAGTTTGAAAAGGTTTGCAATTGGCATTAGTGTTTTTACCCAAGTCTGTCATAGTCATTAAAATTCAGTTTAAAAGGTTCAAAGTCTTATTTTCAATCGCAAAGTTAGGAATGTTTGAGTATGTATTAGGTTGTGATTTTGTTTGCACAAGTAGTTGGTAGTACAAGCCTGATCTGTTTGAGCTTATTTAGGTTTTTAAAGTCTATTAGCCTAGCTTATTTTAGGGCTGCATAAGCTCTTTTGTCCCTTAAATCCTTTAAAACAGAAATATAAGCCCTTTTGCATTATCTGTTTCCAGCTTATCCCTTAGGTAATCTAGCTTAATTTTAATCACATTTGCTTATTAAGTTTAAGTGGTTATAGGTTTTCAGCTTATTTACTTTCTTGTTGCTTATTTAAGTCTAAAAAGACCAACAGTTTTAGTAATGTCACTTAGTTTTTAATAAGCCAATCTGTCACTCTCTCCAGCTTATTTTAGGTTCTTAAATTGTGTTTGCTCTTGCTTATTAGGTTAGGTTTAAAATAATTGTAGCTTATCTGTCTTTAGGTTTAGCTTTTTAAAGCTTGTTCTTAAAATTAGTTAAGAAAAAAGCTTAGAAGCCTTTTTAGTCATTCTGTCATCTTAATTAGCTTATATCTAGCTTATTTGAGCTTTTCATAAGAAGTCATTTCACAAAAAAGGTCTTATTTTTAGCTTATAAATAAGTTTGAAAAAAATAGCAAATAAAAAATATTTTATAAAAAGGTAAGGCCACAGGTTTTGAACCTGTCACCTCACCCTTCACACACTCAAGCCTTAACACAACTCTCTACTGCCAACGCCCCCTTGGGACTTTTTCATAAATTCCTTGCAACATTAATTTTATAAGGGTTTTTGGCAGAATAAGCCTACAACTTATTTAAGCTTATTGAGATAAGCTGTTTGGCCAATTTTATTTTTTCTAGGATTAATATAGTCTTAAGTACTTTCCCTGAATTTTTTTGATTTTTCTAAATTAGTTTACTTATTTTAATATTTAATTTAGATTTAAAGTGTTTTTACTTCATAATAAATTAAAAAATAAAAGTCACAAAATCTAATATCTTTTTTAAATATTATACTTTAAACTCAATTAGACTTCTAAAAAATAACTATATGTAATCAACGGTTTCAAAATTTGAAGTTTTGAATGGTTATTTAAGGGTTCGTTTTTATCCCGTTAACGTTTTTCGTGTTCAATTCGTGTTATGCTTAATTATATCTTTCCTAAGCATGTTTAGCATTCAATTTGTAGAAATATAAACAAAATCCAAAAATCTTAACTATTTAAATTCCGATTCCAAACGTCAACAAAAAGTTCGAAATCACGCCTCTTCAGGAACAAGAAAACACGACCCAGGCAATGACTACGAAGGGGTCACCTTCGAAATCAATACTGTCCGTGCCGTTAAATTTTAATTGGTGAGGTTGGTTTGTTTGTGCGATTCACTATATTATACACATGCGAGCGGAGAGAACTTATCTCGCGAGCGCGTCATTGAGATTGCGCCGGTTGCGCGGTGTGACAATATCTATTTACGAATTCTAAGTTATCGTTTGAAGATTGTTTTTTGAAGATCCTTCCTCGGAAGTTATTCTTCTATTTGTGAATATTTTCATATAAAAAATATATATATATATACAAAAATAGTATAAAGTAATCAAAAATCCAAAAAAAAACCAACAAAAGAAATCGAGTTGTCATTTGTTATAATCGGCTCACCTTTGGAATTACAAGCTATAAGAGGGGTATAAGGAGGGTTGATCCAACGAACTTCGACCCGAAAGGAGAAGGTTTTTAATAGCTTCGCACTTTCTCGCTCCTCCACTCCTTTGCAAGTTTTTCTAAAGAGCTACAGTGGGCAAATTGACTTTTGGTTGCCAAAAAGAATTTTTGTGTTTAATTTTTAATAAAGATTTGTTTTTAGTGCATGCGCACTCGTTCTTCAGGTCCAGTTGTCGAACCGTCAACAACTCCCAGAAGACGTCGAAATAAAAAACGTTCCCAACAACAAGTCGATCCGACTATTGTTGAAGAAAAACCCGTAGTTACGATGGCCGATACACGTACTATGGCAGAATTGCTCCGTGCACCCACCGAGGGAAATGCGGAGGCAATCGTTGTACCACTGATTTGAGATTTATTAACCCTTTTTATATATATATATATATATAATACTTATAAATATATAACAAGGATCAAAATCTACAAAATCAATGAAACCGAGAGTAGTATAGGATATTCCCGGGTCGTAGTCCCAACGAGGCGTGAATGGAAAATCGAGAGTCGGTTTGAATATCAATGCTTGAATGGAAAAGATATGGGGTTGAGTTTCTAAAACTACTAATAATATGCAAAAACGAATAAAAGAAAACCCTAAACAAAAGCAATTTAAGAAAAACGCGAAAACGGGAATTTAAACCTAAAACTACGGGAAAGCATAAAAAGGCAAATGATTATCTTAAAATTCTACGGGAAGCATAAATAAGGCATAAGAATGAAATCCTAAGTCTATGGGAGCATAAAATTAAGGCAATTAGGCTTAAATCACAAAAACGAGAACGGAAATTAAAAACGAACGCGACTAAAAACCTAAAATATGAAAAATTAATCCTAAAGTGAATTTTTTTACTTTTCCTAATATTAATTGACTAAAAAGTAAGAATAAAGAAAACTAGAACGAAAACGGAGTTAAATTAAGTTTAAAAACGCGAAAACGAGAACCGGGCCCGAGACCCGTTCTTTAAAAACTAAAATTTTGCAAAAATGACCCTACGAAAGTTTTCTATTTTTTCTAAGTGAAATATGATAAAATAAAATTTTCTAAAAAAGAAAAATATTTTTTTGATTTTTATTTAATTTTTAATGATAAAAAAAACAGTTTTAAAGAAAATAAATGTTTAAAAATAGCAAACTAATTTGAAAAATTATGAAAAAATACAAGAAAATAGATTAAGGTGTGCTGGATCCTAGAAAAATAAGTGTTTTGAAATTCAGCTTATTAATAACCAGATTAAGCTGAAAAGGGGCTGATATACAAAAGGGCCAAAAGTGTTTATTAACAAAGTCCCTTGGGTTCTTAACGAAAAAGACCCAAGGGCGCAGTGTTAAGTATGTGTGTGTTTAAAGGGAGGGTCGCAGGTTCGAGTCCTAGCCCCTCTCTTTTTTACTTGCTACAGTAAAACTTTTTTTATTTTTTTTTATTTTACAAACTTATTAAACACCTTAAGTTAATCATTTTATAAAGCTACAATTATTTTTGAATCACAAGGAATAAGCTTAAGAATGCTAAAATGAAACAGACATAATGCTTATAGAGCTTAAGGCACAAATACTTATTTCTTTTTGGATTTTTAAGCACTTTATCAAGAAAAAGGTGGAATAAGCAAAACATGAATCAAAGACACAAGTTATTGTTAACCATCTTAGGGACAGGGATTATATGAGCAAAGAAAACAACAAAATAAGCAAGAAAAGTAGCACAAAAATGGGCAGTTATGAACTAAGCTAAGGGAATGCTTAAACTGCTAGGCTCTTAAAGGGAAATAAGCTAGGAAAAATGGAAAATAAGCAAAGGAAGTTTAGCAAAGGAAGTTTACTACCCTAACCTAATAAGCTAGTTTAAACACAAAATAAGCTAGGGAAGTCTGACTAATAAGCTCAAAATAAACAACTAAAAAGGCAGTTTACTCTATTTATCACTAAGGCAAGAAAGAAGCTAACTATGGCGACTTTTTAAGGCAAATTAAGCTAAAGGATAGTGAAATAAGAAAAAACAAGGGGAACCTAAACCTATTAAGTTAACTAAACAAAGACAAGCCCAATAAAATTAAAAAGAAAGCAGAAATAAGCAAATAAGCTAGGGTGGCTAAACCTGCAGGCAAAACAGCTAGGGGACACACTTTGGGCTTAATTTTTAAGCCCTTAGAGTGGCTTATGGCTTTCTGGCTTATAGGAGGTTATAGCCTAGCTTATGAGCTTCCTAGAAAACTAAATAAAATAAGATTTGGAACAAAAATAAGCTCTAAAAAGAATGAGCAAAAGAAAACAACAAAATAAGCCAGAAAAGTAGCACAAAAATGGGCAGTTATGAACTAAGCTAAGGGAATGCTTAAACTGCTAGGCTCTTAAAGGGAAATAAGCTAGGAAAAATGGAAAATAAGCAAAGGAAGTTTACTACCCTAACCTAATAAAAAGACTCTAAAAACAGGACTTATTGCCAAAAATGGAAAATAAGCTATGGGAATGCTTAAACTGCTAGGCTCTTATTGCCAAATTTTGAAAACACATAGAAGACTAAAAAGAAATTTACACTACTAAATTTTGACAATAAAAAGACTCTAAAAACAGGACTTTGAGCTGGTTTTAAATGGCTCAATCCAAATGACACTTATAATTGTTTTGGTCCAACAGTTAATAAGGATCACTTAGAAAAAACTCAAAACTACTCAAAAACTTTAAAAGTTTAAAGACAACAGACCAAAAACACTCAAGACAGCTTGCCAAAGATGGCTAAATGACCAAAGTATTTTTTAAACCAAAAATTACCCGTTTTCACCTTTGACCTAAACACCCCCTTAAGGGTTTAGAAAACTTGGCAGACTTTAAAATGAGCTTACAAAAAGGCTTTTAAGAACTTAAAAAGCTTATAAATAAGCTTAACAAACATGTATTTAAAGACAAAAAGATTAAATGACAAGATATGTAGATGAAAACAGTAATTTGCAATAATTTTAAAAACAAGAATTTAAATGACAAGGAAAGTAAATGACTGAAATTTTAAAAGTCAGTTAAATTAAAAAGACATATATTAAAATGGTACAAACTTTGTTACAAGCTTTTTCCTTGATACAAAAATTCGACACCCGTAAAATGAAAATACAAGCTACATTTTATACTAAACTATTCTAGGTCTTCACTTGAGGCTGTGTTTCTTGTGCTTTCTATGTGAGGGAGAAGCTCAAAATCATCCTGGCCCTTCATCTTTGCTTGGAGCCCAATCACAAATCTCAACCCTTGATCTTTTTGTCTTCATTCTTGTCCAATAAGGAATCCTAGGATTGCCAACATGGCCAATATGCCATGTGATGGTGGGGTTGAGTTTTGGCAGGTTGTGGTGGGGTGTGAACAGTAACACGTGAGCTGGGAAAGAGATAAACAGTATTTGGGTTTAAAGTTTGGCGGGTAAATGTTATAAAGGGTGCAGGGGAAAAGTTTGGGTAATTGGCAGGATAAGTCCCTCATCTTGATATGTTTGTTAACATGAAAGGTCCTTGTGGGGTTAACAATGGTTAGGGTTAGGGGTTAACGGCTGTTAAAGGAAATTTGGGCCATATATGTTGTTTGGGCCGGTTGTATTTAGAAAAGGAAAATGGGCTTTTTGGTCTTCAATATGTATAAACGGGTTGACCCGGCCCATTAAATGGGTACGGGTGGGCCCATTTAACATTTCTTCGTTTACGGCTTCGGGTTTGACCTTGACTTTTCTGGGGTTGACTTGACTTTGGCTTTTCCACGCTTTTCCATTCCGTGCTCGGTTTTGTCATTTGTGGCTTTGTTTTTGTCCTTTTCTCGGATATCCGTTACCTGCACAATACAAACACAAAAACAAGCATATATATGGCATTTTATGTGCATTTTTGGTCGTTTAGGGTCGATTTATTAGGTAAAAGGTATGTGTAATTACACACATACCACCGATCATCTTTCCCGATTAGAAAATCCTTATGAAAATGTGCTCGACCCAAAGGAGATAAATGAAAAGTTTCCTCTCGAGACACATAATATGGTGACTTTTCGTGGTGACTCAAGTACCCCGTGGTTTGCCGATTATGAAAATTACCACACGGGGAATTTCATTGTTAAAGGAATGTCATCCCAACAGAAAAACAAGTTCTTCAAGGATGTTAAACACTACTTTTGGGATGACCCCTTCATATTCAAAATATGTACGGATCAAGTGATTCGGCGGTGTGTGCACGGAAAAGAAGCTCTCAACATCCTTGAAGCTTGCCACAATGGACCCACGGGGGGACATCATGGTACAAATCTCACCGCTAAAAAGGTCTTTGATACCGGTTTCTTTTGGCCCACTATTTTGCAAATATGCACACGAGTTGGTTAAAAATTGCGACTCGTGCCAACATTAGGGAAAAATTTCGCAACGAGATGAAATGCCTCAAAATTCCATCTAAGTTTGTGAAATCTTTGATGTGTGGGGCATAGATTTCATAGGGCCATTCCCGTCTTCACGAGGGAACAAGTATATACTCATGGCGGTCGATTATTTGTCAAAATGGGTCGAAGCGAAAGCGCTCCCCGCCAACGACGCCTGAGTGGTTTGCAAATTTCTTAAATCTCTCTTCGCCCGATTCGGTGCCCCTCGTGCTATCATAAGTGATCGCGAAACCCATTTTTGCAATGACCAATTTGCAAAGGTCATGCTTAAATACAGAGTTACTCACCGTCTCTCCACCGCGTATCACCCACAAACAAGTGGGCAAGTTAAGGTATCCAATCGTGGCTTGAAACGAATTCTTGAAAGGACCGTGGGTGAGAACTGTGCCTCTTGGTCGGACAAATTAGATGACGCACTTTGGGCCTTCTGTACAGCTTACAAAACACCCATCGGGTGCACCCCATACAAGCTCGTGTACGAAAAGGCATGTCATCTACCGATCGAGCTCAAGCACAAAGCCTACTAGGCCTTGAAGCATGAAAACTTTGACCTTGAGACCGCGGGCGATCACCGTAAAGTTCAACTCAATGAACTAAATGAACTTCGTGATCATGCCTATGAGAACTCTTTAATCTATAAAGAGAAGACAAAGAGGATCCACAACTCAAAGATCAAAAACCACGTTATTAACGTCGGTGATCAAGTCCTCCTCTTTAACTCTCGGTTAAAGATGTTCTCGGGCAAGTTAAAGTCCCGTTGGTCCGGACCATTCACCATTGCCCATGTCTTTCCATATGGCACCGTAGAGTTATCCCAAAACTCTAGGATAAATTTCAAGGTGAACGGTCATCGAATTAAGCACTACTTTAGAGGGGACATACCATAATTGGTTGTCCTGGATCTGCAAACCTTCCCCAAGGACAAATGAATTCGGGGATTGGGTCAAGCTTAGTGACCCTAAATAAGCGCTTCGTGGGAGGCAACCCATGCTTATCCGTAGTAGTAATATGTAGTAATGAATAAGTGTTTTTTGTTGTGAGGAGGTGTGCCTCTTCCATTCTCGTTTGCTTGTGTTTTTTGTGATTGTCCAGGATTGTCCCAGATTTTTGAAGCCTCTCGTGCTCGCGGTTTTGTCCTTCGATCACAAGAGCTTCAAATCCTCAGCTTCATTTGGGAAATCCAATATCTTAATCTAATCGACTAACGTTTATCTTTAAGCATACTTAATAAACAGCTTAGGATTTACGCAGAGACCCTTTTAAAAACATTAAGGATAATGTTTAATTCTATATGGAGGGGGGGAGGGAGGGGTGGGGGTTGGGGGGGATCTATCTATCGATTTGATTATGCATGCAGTCTGTTGTTTATCCAACGTAATCTCGCCTTTAACCACCAAAATATCAATTCAAAATAATTAAAAAAATCAAAAAATTCATCAAAAAATAAAATAAGTGTTTTGTCAAATTTGACCGATCGAGCGTGTTGAGCTCTATGGGGTGTTCCCTTAAACTTTAAGGCTAACGTCAAAAATTTGCGAAGAACGAAAAATGATATAGTTGAATAGGAGTTGGATGCTAAACAAGGATTATTTGGAAATCTTAAGAGCTCATGTATGTAATTTGTGGCTTTTTCTCCCATAAGCTTCTAACTGGATAAATAATACGTGCTATTTTTGGAGATTAAACTTAAATCAACAATTTTTATGTAGTTAATAGCAATAATTTTAGTCTTAGTTCAAATTTATACTTAAATTTTTCAAAAAGAAGTCTTCTCTATATCGTAAAATAAAGTAAAAAAAGAATGAATATAAACTGTGGGCTGATAAAAGTTTGCTGCATCTTGCCGGCTCACAACCGATGTTACAGCCTTCTAAAGAAAGCCTATAGTAAGAATAATAATCCAAGACTGGTAAAAGTTTGCTGCATCTTGCCGGCTCACAACCGATGTTGCAGCCTTCTAAAAGGTTGAGGGTTATAATTTTATCATGGTTACGTTTAATATTAAGTGTGAATTAATAAATGTAAGATCTCTTTTTGTTAAATTTAAATATGCTTTTGAACTTAGACTATTTCATTTTATGTTTTTAAATAAGCTATGTATATAAAGGAAACCTAAAAGTTTTTGAAACCAAAGGTCCGTGAGTCCCAATACTAGTCTCTGAGGGGTGTCAAAAGCCTGGTCACTTAGCCGCAAGGTTGAGATGTGCCAAGACGAAAGTCACTACATGGGATGATCTCGCCTTCAAACTCATTATTCTCAGGTGGAACGTGAAACATAAAATTTTGCAATACGTTGATCCATGGTTGAAATTCAAAATGGCACATTCACCTAAGATATAATAATTGTTGGGAGTGAAAAGTTCACAAGTTGCAAATATGAGTAGTGTTAGCATCTTAACTGATAATTAACAATGATTTCGTTTTAAGCTTGGTTTAGAATAAGTGAAAAGTCAGGAACGATGAATTTATCCTTTTGGGGGCATTTTAGGATTAAAATACATCTTGTTCTATGATCCCTTAAAGTTATAAAAATAACGAAATTCAAACGTTCTAGTTAGTTGCTTAATATGAAAAGCACAAAAAAATGAGAAAAATGAAAAATACAAAAATATGTGTAGGAATAAGTAAATACATTTAAAAATGGTAAAAACGGGGCTTTTCAAAGCTATTGATTCTTTATTTCCCTTGATAAATACTTAGCTACTTTTTGAGGTTATTAGTCAAGGGGGATCGAGATTCTTAGTTTTCTAAGTGCTTACTTGTAGCATTGCGTGAGGACACGCAATAGTTTAGTATGGGGGATTTTAGTATGTGCTTAATTATACATACTATTTTCCATTAAAAACGGACATAAATGACCAAAAACGTACCAAAAATACATTGTATTTGTATGTTTTCACTTATATTGTGCAGGTAACGGATAATCAAGAAAAGGACAAAATCGATGCCAAAACAACAAGAAACGAGCGCGGGAATGGAAAAAGCGTGAAAAGACAAAGTCAAAGTCAAAAGTCAACCAAAAAGTCAACCCTGACAAAGCCAAAAGTCAAAGACAAAGCCAAAAATGAAGAAATACTTAATGGGCCCACCCGTACCCATTTAATGGGCCGGGTCAACCCATTAAGCTATTTTATACAAAGCAAAAAGTCCAACTATAAGTTGAGGGATTGATTCTGCCAAGTCATCAAACTTATACCACACAAGGACCATGGCTGCAATGACCATATACAAGTTCAAGGGTTAAAACTGCCAACTCCTGATACTTTACACCAACTTGGACCATAACTGCAAACACATTATACAAATGAAAGGGTCAAACCTGCCAAGTCTCAAAACCTTTTATACACCACAAGGACTTCCGGTGTTATACTTTCATACAAGTTAAGGGGCCATATTTGTCAAACTCTCAAACCCTTACCCTATTAAACACAAAAACAGAATAAAAACAGAGCAACACATTTTCTCGCCAAATTTCCCTTCTCATGCTTTTTTCTCCCCTGCACCACCGTGCAACCCCAAGACAAATCCATCACCCTCTCAACCATACCCCATCACATGGCTCATTGCCATGTTGGCAATCCCCTACACTTTCATTCGTCTAGGGATAAAAACAAATAATTGAGGGTTGAGATCAAAGGCTTGGGGACAAAGATATTTGGATGGCTAAGATGAGGCTTAGGACTCACTCACACAACAAAAACACCTTCATTTTGTCTCAGTGAAGAAACACAAACGTATGAAGAAAAAGAAGACGAAGACCTAGAATCTTCATTAGCTTATTATAAATAGGACTTGTGTAAGCCCATATGAGGCATGTAGTTTAACCTAGTTTTAGTTTCAGCTTGTTTTTATATCAATGCACTTTTAAAATTCCAAGTATTGTAATTTCCTTTTAAGTAATGAAAATTTGAGTTTTTAAGTTAAAAGTCTAAGTTTCAATTTCTGTGTTTACTAATTGTTTTAAAGTCTCTTAAAGCTGTTTTAAGCTCTTATTTAAACACATAAGTAATCTATTTTTCACTTAAATATAAAGAACTTAAGAAAATTCAAAAAAAAACTAAATATCCACCCCTTAAAGTACCACAGCTAATTTGGATGAGTAAGCTAATTTTGGAAGATCTTATAGACCTCACTACTTGTCTTTGACAATCTAGAGCTTGTAGATCACTTGATTAAGCCCTTTTAAGAGCCAATGATGTTAGTAAGTTTTCTTATTTTTCAAGTTTTGCTTATTACTGTTCATAGTGCTTATTTTTGCTTATTTCTAGCTTGTCTTGCTTATTGCTATTATTTGATGCTTATTAGTCTTTATTTTTTTTTTGCTTACATGTCTTTTATTTAAGTTTTTGGTTTAAACTGCTTATATTGGCTTTTAATTGCTTATTTAGTGCTTATCCTTCTATGCTTATTGCTTATCTTTGCTTAACTCAGCTTACTTGTCATCTATTTTTCAAATTATGTGCTTAATTTGTCAAATTTCAGTTTAAAATTGCTTTTAAAATACTTAAAGGGGTGTTTGGCACAAGGGTTAATAAGGGTTAAAATGGTTAAAAAAACCCTTTAGGTCATGTTGTTAACATTTTACAAGTCTTTTTTAGTTGATTTTAGTCTGTTTTTCAAGGTCTTAAAGTTTAAAATTTGTTTTTAAAGTTTTTCTTAAGTGGTCTTCAAAACTGTGAGTCAAAAACTGTTTCAAATAGTTTATTTGATAAGCTTGTTTAAAACATCTTCTCAACATTGTTTTTGAGTCCTTTTTAGGGTCAAAATAGATGTGTATAAGTGTCTTTACTTTTACTCTAGTTTTGCAAAATCTGTCATAGTGTTTTGTTAAGTTTTGTTAAGTGTTGTTAAGTATAAAACTGCCATTTTTCAACTTCAATTATCAGACCTTTAAAATTGTTTTTAGTCTTTGAAATTTTGAGCATAAGCTCATTTGGAGTCACACTCCATTTGTTTTAACTTGATTTTCAATTTTAAGCTCATTTGCTAGCTTATTTTATAGGCTGCAAGTTGCCATTTTGTCTTTTCAAAACCCAAAATCAGCATATGCTGATTGGGAACAGCACTTTTCTAAGCCTTTTTTCTATGCTTATTTTAGTTTCAAACCTTTTTATTTTTGTTGATTTGAGTAGCCCATAAGCTGTTCTTTAAGCTCATATGCCCCTTAAGCCCATAAGGACACTCTAACGTGCTTAAAATTAAGCTTAAACTTTGTCCCCTTGGCTGTTTGTATGCAGCTTGTGCCTTTAAGCTTATTTGACTTTTCTTGCTTATCTGTCTGTGTTTTTGTGCTTATTTGTGTTCATACCTGCTTATTAAGTGTAGGCCATCATTTGTCTTAGCTTATTTAGGTTAGCCCTTTGCTTATTTTGCCCCAAGGAAGCCAACAGTTTAGCTAAACATACCTTAGAGTAAAATAGTTAATACTGCCAGCTTATTTCACCTTTTTCTGTGCTTATTTCCCATTTTCATAAAAAGTTGTTTTTTAAACTTGCTTAATTTTGCAAGTTTTATAAGTACAAATATATATATATATATATATATAGTTTGGATCAAATAAGAAGTTTTCTTAAAATAAGAAGGATAAGAAGTAACTATAACCGCATATCCGAGATGCACCGACTTAAATTAGATGCATCTCTATAATCTTAGAATGCTTACTAACCAACAATAATGTGTTTTTCTAGCTTTTAATTAGATCATAAACATATAATTAATGCAATTTATTTTTTGTTCCTCTACATGTGCCGAAATCATCAAAATCAATTTGCACCATCTACACATCAAGTTAACGTTCGAAACTCAAAATGGTGCATCTAAATGAATAAAAATGCATCCAATGCAAGTCGTTGCACTCTAAATATGTGAATTTTTAGTCACTCTCACCACTTCTATTTTAATTACTTCTCACTGGATCCTACTCTTCTCTCTCACTCTCTCTTCTCTCTATATATATATATATATATATATATATTTTTTCCAAAAAGGGAGGCCAAGGTTCGAACCCTGGACCTCCCCCTTCACATTCAAACGTCCTACACACCACTCTCTACTACAAGTCGCCCTTGGGTCTTTTTCAGTTTGTATTTGCATAATTTATTATTTAAGCCTTGTTTTCCCTTTTAGCTTAATAATCTGTTTAGCTTAGTTTTGGCTTATCCAATAAGCCACTTTGCACCAATTTATTTTTCTTGCATTCTGCTTCTTTCAAACTATTTTCCATAATTTTTTCAGGTTTTTTCATTAAAGTTTAGTATTTTTTATCAATTTTTCTTTTCAAATCTGTTTTTAATTCATTAAAAATTAAATCAAAATCAAAAAAATATAAATAAAAATTTAATTTTTTTTTTATCATTTTGCACTTAGGAAAATTAATTTTGCTTTCGTAGGGTCATTTTTGCAAAATTTGAGTTTTTAAAGAACGGGTTTAAGTCCTGGTTCTCTTTTTTTAGGTTTATTCACTTTTAGCCTTTGTTTTTAGGTTTCTCTTAAACGTTTTTGCATTTTATTAGTATAAATTAGAAAACCACTCAAAAATCTTGTTCCATTCAATCATCGATTATCAAACCGTCTCGACTTTCCAATTCACTCCTCGTTGGGGATAAACGACCTAGGAATATCATATACTACTTCCGGTTTCATTGATTTTCTTGATAATTATCCTTATTATATATTTATAAGTATTATATATTTATTTATATATTTTAAAGGTTAGTTTCAAAACAATCACGTACCCTTTCCTTATATCTTTCTAGCTTAGTGGTTAAAGACTCATTCACATTCTTATTTTAAATACTCTCAGCATTACATTTAACAACTTGATTAGTTATCTCTTCAAAGATCGACATTACCACAACATTTTGTAGTTCAGTTGAAGCAGTATTTTGAACAGTTGCACTTTCAGTCTCTTTTAAATATCGATTATATGAGATGATATTGCTATCACTTGTAATTTCAATATCTGAAGCGGGATCAAAAGTGGGTTATTCAGAATAATAAAGTGCTTAAACATAGTTATCAAGTACAGAATTATCATTATTAGTTTTTGAGATTGGTAGCTCAGAGATAACAGCTGAGTCATAACTGGAGAGATTAGCCATAAGAACTGCCTTGGCACATGGTGCTTCATCACAGTCTGAGTCGAGGGCATCGAGATCATTTGTCTGGAAAGCAGCATTGTGTGTGATTGTTGTCTGAGTATCTTGGCTATCTGCAACTCCTGGATCTGCTAAGAATGCTAGCTGCTCCTCATCTAACATCTGACCAGCTTCTTGTGCTTGAACTAGCAGTATTTTTTCCTTGAACCATGTCAAGTTCCTTAGCCTCTTTGGCTGAGTGCACTACCTTGCAATATGCCCTTCTCCCTACCAATTGTAACACCTGGCAACCCTTTCTTGAACTGATGCATTATTTCCCCCATTTCTATTTATCACTGAGCTTGTTGCATTGCTCTTAGATCCTATACCAGCAAAACTCTAACCCTGTCTCCCCTGCACTTGTTGGACTGTAACCCTACCATCTTGAATGGTTTCTTGGTTTCTTGGTTTCTTGGATTGGAAGATGTTCTGAGTTGGTTGTTGGTTGTAGGAAAACATGATGTAATTGCAGTAGTTAAAAATTTAATTGCTTTGTTCAAACTCGCAATTGGATCATCACCTGGCAGAAATGATGGAACTGCAAGACTTGAGTCTAGTTGGGGAAACTCAGCGTGTAGTTGTTGTGACATTGCAGGAGATTGATAAACATTTTGTGGAACTGATGGTTGTTGGGGAATTGTTGGAGGCTGATACTGTTTGTAATGGGAAGGTGCTTCATAAGATTGTGAATGTTGTTAAGAAGGGTAATACTGTTGAGCAACTGGTGATGACTGTTGTTGATAGTAAGTAGGATTGTATAGAGATTGATGGTTGGTTTGATATGAAGGGATGTGAGAATTGTTAACAATCAAGGCAAGTGGATTAGGAAACCTTTCACGCGTTAAGTGGACTTCAGTAGCATGTACCTCGTGTTGACCGAGATATGAAAAAAGCTGATCATAGTTGGTTTTATGCATATTCCTTACTAACTTTACATCAGTCACAAACTTGCTCCACTCAGGTGGAAGAGTGTTTAGAAACTTAGTATTGAATTAAACATGCTGCATTGTTATTCCTATAGTATGCATATCATTCATGAGTTGAGCAAACCTTTTGATCTCACTTGAATAGATCTTGAATTCCTTAGCTTGTGTAAGGTTTAGTTATGCAAGATAAATCCTATACAACTATGGTAAACTTTATAAAATATATCAAAGACTATGCGGAATCTAATCTTTGATCAATAAGAAGAATATGCAATAGAGTAGTAATTCTAATGAACACACAGATTAACAAACAAAACTTCAATATATTAATATGAATACTCTAACTAGTATTAGGGTTACAAAACCTTGAAGCTATGAATTTTACGACTAAGATTCTTAAAAACTCTATGCACTAGGATCTCCTTTTATACACCAAGGAGTCCTAGTCGATTTACAATATATTACAAAAACTTAGATTATTCTCAAAGATCTATTCTATAAATAACAATCCTTATCTCATAAGTAATCTTGATCTTCAAGCAATCTTTATCTTTCAGCAGTTGTAATCTTTCAGCAGTTGTAACTTTCAACAGTTGTAACTTTGTACCAGCAACATTAACTCTTAACAAGCAGTAGTAACTATGAACTAGCAGTACTAACTACTTAGCATATTTTTCATTAGAGTTAATGAACAGCATTAACTTTAGCTTAGCAACAGTAACACAAACCTTAGCAGCAGTAACTTCAAGAACATCATGAAGTCTTTTAATCCTAACAATCCTCCCCTAAACTTGATATTTATCTCCAAAATCATCAAGTTTCTTCATTAAAAGCTTCATAATCACCAGGANCGGATTGCCAACCACTTGATGGATAAAACATTGAAGGGCTATGCTGTAAGAAACACAAAGAACAAGAGTAGATTGGACAAAAACTATAGAGACAATTGTAGGCAACAACCACCCCATAAACGATAGAATACTGGAGGTCAGAATGTTACTAGAGCCTATACGACTGGTAACAATGAGAAGAGGGGTTATGAAGTGTAACAACTGTAAGAAAGTTGGGCACATGACAAGAGATTGCAGGGCTGTAATTGCCACAACTACTCAAGGAACTCCAGGTGTTTTGAGTGTGGAGCACAAGGACATTACCGGAAGGATTGTCCCAAAGTCAAGAACCAAAACCGTGGGAACAAAGCAAGAGTTCCCAGATGTAAGAGGCAAAGCATATGTCCTTGGAGGAGGGGACGCTAACCCGGGTTCCAACACTGTCACAGGTATATTCCTGGCACAAGTTATGGTGAAGGAAACCGAAGACAAGTCGAAGGAGAAGCGACTTGAAGACGTGCCGACTGTACGGGACTTTCCAGAAGTTTTTCCAGAAGACTTACCTGGACTACCACCGATACGACAAGTTGAATTCCAAATCGACTTAGTCCCAGGTGCCGCCCCTGTAGCTCGAGCCCCGTATAGATTAGCACCGTCGGAAATGGAAGAATTGTCTACTCAACTACAAGAACTTTCTGACAAGGGATTCATAAGACCAAGTTCCTCACCCTGGGGAGCTCCGGTTTTGTTTGTCAAAAAGAAAGACGGCTCTTTTCGGATGTGTATCGACTACCGTGAACTTAACAAGCTTACTGTAAAGAATCGATACCCACTTCCGAGAATCGACGACTTGTTTGATCAACTACAAGGGTCAAGTGTGTACTCGAAGATCGACCTGAGGTCTGGTTATCACCAACTCAGAGTTCGTGATGAGGATATCCCAAAGA